>DWLO01000866.1:0-17290 GCA_018245335.1 Dalla quadristriga | reverse complement strand
CTATCGTGACATAATTAGTTGTTAACAGGGAATTGGTCAGTGATTTCTAGATCAGTGACGAATTGCATGTTATCTATAAATGTATTATGTTTTTTATTCCTGTTGTGACGTTTCTCAAGTGTATGTAATTATGATGACCTTATGATGAAATGAAAAGATTTTGAATTTTGGATTTTTGTCTTTCTTAATCTGAAAAGATCTTTCTTACGAGTGTATGTTGTTGTCGACAGATGGCGCCAATGCGCGGCGAACGTGGCGGATCACCGGCGCGCGGCGCACGCGCCTACCTACCCCTGCCCCGCCGCCTCATCCGCCAGATCGCGAGGCACGTCGCGTCCAGTGGCCGATCGCTGCGCCGCCTGGAGGTCTCCGGTCGAATCATCGACAACTTCGACGACATCGACGACATCTCAGATGAATCAGATTTTGAAGCGCAGCAACCTGCGTAAGTACCTCTGGAAGACTGAAGCGATTCTCTCTAATCATAAAGCTTCCAGTGGCTGCACATTAATAATTTGGACCAAGTATGTGACAACTTCGGGGAGTCAGATTTTGTAGGAGGGCGAAAGTATTTTTACTCCTGCGACTTTTCCCAATTCTGATGTCATCGGACTGCAGAGTATGTCGCTGTAAATAGCTGCTCACTTCGCCGCTACGAAATATTTCTCTGACGCCTCCAGAGTTTGTAGCGCAGCAACCTAGGTACTAGCTTGTTAGACTGAAGCCTTTCCGCAAAATTAAAATGCCTGCAATATGGATAATGATTGACACAGTCATGGCTGCCTTACAGGAGTCAGATTTTGAAGAGTACTTTTACTTTTATTCTGCTATCATGACATGAAATAGCATGAAGCTTGTCGTATATAGAATCTAAAGGATTTTTTTTTGGCAAATCAGGCTTAACTCGTAGCAGTACTTATTCATCAATAAAATTGTCTTTGGGTCACATCAGTAACCTCGTGACATGTTTGCGAATTAGGAGCTTTCGAATTTCATAAATATGCAATATCAAATGAGTCCATTACAGCAAGTGCCGTTTCAGTTCTCCAAATTTGGCAGATTTAAAATCGTAGGTGGAGTTTGCATCAAGTACAATTTATTTCTCTAGAAACATCGATGTCGACTTAATGAATGAAGTCATTAGGATCTATTTACAGCAATCAAACGAACAGTATAATCTTGCTACTACATTTTATATTTCACTGCTTACAATCAACACTTGTTAGAAGGTAAGAGGTAGAAAACTGGGATCGTAGTATATTTTCACTGCGTAAATGTGGTTAAATTTACATTAGGCCATTATTGTAATTGTGCGGTGGCCCGCCTTCATTGTGTTGGAATTAAAATTAACATTATTGCGCTCTATTCGAGGATTATGCGTCATACATACCTGTACAGATCTACCATAATATCTTGATGACAAGGCGCTACATTTAGGACTCGGACTCATAAGTAATATAATGTAATATACACACAAGTACAACGAATAAACTGATAAAATAATTGTTGTAATGTAAGCAAGCTTCACATACTTGTAAAAATTTACATAAACATTGTTATCAGAATTATATCTTAACGTGATTAGCATTTTTGTGAAAAAGATTTACTTAGATACATAAAAGTTAGGTATAATATTCATACCATATTTGTGCTCAAAATGTTTTTATTTTTAGACAGCACGAAGCGTCAGTCCTGTTTAATTTATGACTAGATATTTTTAGCATGTACTGCTGAGAGTATATCTCAAGCCTTAGTCAACTTTACGTTACAATTACTTAATTATGAGACGCCTCTACGGCTTTAGTTGGGGTACGAGACTGAAAGCCATATGAAAATCCGTTTGCGAGCGAGTTTAATGGAATGGACGATCCCAGACTATTCTCGTTAAAAATAAGTGGCGCTTAACACGAGACAGTTACGAATAATCTCCTGGATTATTTCCAGCATGTAGGATTGGTGGAACCATCAATCAACGACAAGTTAAAATCGCACGTCTTTCGATAAGAGTTATCATTTTTTTTAGGTTACCGGGTAAGACAAGGGAGACCTTGATAAAATACTTATGTGATTGATGATGCAGTGCGAAATCTAATGCGTCACATGATTTCTTACGTGCGATCACTTTTACGTTTACGGTTCATCTTGACGGTGTTGACGAATATAATGGTGGCATAAGCGTGTGGTTACAATATCGGCCTTTTCTTAATTTTGTGCGTTTAAAGCAATATTACTTGCGTAACATTTTAACATTTGTTTTTGCTGCCAAAGTTTTTCGGAAAAACTTTTTCCAGTTAACCTTATTTCAAAGTATTTTACAATTTCAACAAAAATCTGAAATATAGGGTGGGCGGTTAATTATTCCTGTGAGTGTATATTCTTTGAGTAAATCCAACTGTACTGCAATTGCCCACAGATATTTAAAAATCATTAATATCCACGTGTGCTAGTCCCATGACGAAATGTTATGCAACTTCAAGACAATTTATAGAAGGAACTCGTTAAGCCACGACGCTGATCATTAAGAAATCCAGTATTCATCAAGATGTCTACATACGTTACAATATAGTACAATTGTGGTGTAGATTTTGATCTATTTAGATGTCCTTTTAAAGAGCTAAAATTGGTTTTTCTTTATCTTGCCCATATTATCTTGTTATATCGTTTGGGGTCGACCCATCGTGTCTTCTAACGACCAACCTACTGGCCTATATTTTCTTGATACGCTAGGACTTGCTGTGCTTACATTATTCATTATTAGCGGAGGCCTACACAATTAGTTAATTTAATTTAAAAAAAAAATTATACTTAATATGTTTTTTAAACTTCAAATTTAGATGCTGATTTTAATAAATATAATGAGTATCCCGTTAACTTGACATGTTTATGAGGGGGTAGCTATAATGCATAAATACTAATCTTTTATACTTTTCTTAGCTCTTACTTACTCTGTTCTCTTACTTACTTACAACTTTATTTAGCTCTCTCTAACCTTTTCTGTTCTGTGTGGTGACAGCAGAACAGAATCGCCACCACCCCTCTTCCCGCGGGTGTCGTACGAGGCTACTAAGGGAATGTAGAGGAGAACGAGCGTCCTCTGTGCAGCAACTACCATCTGCTGTGATCACCAACCCGCCTGCCCAGTGTGGTGGTGGCAGATTTGGATGAACCTTTTTTTAATGCTGAGAGATACGATTTAGCATCCTGCCCGGACCTGCGAGTACTCTGGCTTTTTCTAACCTAACCTAACCTAAGCGATGGAAGTAGAGGCCTTATATATTGATGTTGTTGCCAGGGTGGCGTGTGGCGGCAACGCGGGCAACCTGCCCCCAGCCGACCACGACGATGACCTTACCAGCCTCAGCTGGTTGCAAGACAGGAATTTGCTGAGAGGTAAGTTTGATTCAAATGGCGTACCTGTAAGATGGTCAACCTAGTTTCAATGCTAAAATGATCCAAATTCATACAGTTGAAGTGTTTTGCGCTTCTGAAATTTAACTATAGATATGGACCCTATAGATATTTTACCCATTATACAAATGCTACCAAATTTATTGAATTTGTCACTTTGAGAGATTATAATTTACAGTAAATTTTATAAAATGCACCACATAGCAAATTCAGCATTATCAGACTCCGGATTCTTTGTAAACTCAAATGCCATTTTACCAACGAATGGCCAGTCAGAATTTCAAAATTAGGTTGTGGGCTTATCGCCAAGAAGATGTCTTCTTCCATTTAAGACTAGAATAGGAACAACATGAAATGAAACAATTATTTTATCTGTAAATGGTCGAAAAAATGGATTTACTTTTAACACTTTTCATGTTGCTTTCAGGTATTAATTTCACAAAGGGTGATATGGAGGACCCCAAAATTCTCAGCAGTCATGTTATCGTCAAAGTAAGTAAAAGTTATAATTTATTACACATAATATATTGCTATAAATATTTTGTTGGGTCATTGAATATTTCAGCTCTGTATGGTATTGTCTCCTTTTTTCGTCTAACAATGTCCGTTTGCTATCTGGTCTTGACAGCCCAAGAGTACTATTAACTGACCTCATAAACCAGTTTACACCACTATACCTTTTCGAAATTAAAGTCTATTTACGCCCAGACTCACCATAAAGTTATATTTTATCTACGTATTTACACAAGTGCGACGCTCCTTACAATACCTGTTGATTTATGACGCTACGCGCACCGACACTGTTCTGTGAGTGTTTAGTATAAATAATTGTGCTACTGGTAACCTCGTTTCGAAATTGGATGGTCACGCTTTTTGTGTCCATAATAATTATGACATGGATGTAGTGTGTGCGTTGACAAAGTACACTTTAATTGAGTTTACCGCTCAAGGGGTCCAAACTTATGTGCATATTGGATTTATTCGATTGATTAGATGTATTCCTTTAAATCCTTAGAATAATCCCTCGTGTTAGGACTTCGGCCCACTGTTTTTTTTAATTTACGCTTGAAAATGTGTTTACGCACTCCTCGCGATCCTGTAAAGGACATCGGCCAGGGTAACTATATCCAGAGTAGAGACTGGATGTCGACGGGTCGAAACCCAGACTCAGACCTCAGACTTTTCGTAGTCATGTGCATTTTAAGCAATTCAGTATCTCTTGCTTAAGCGTTGAAGAAGCCTGTTATAGAGTTCTCCAGGATGTTCTCGAAGGCATGTGAAGTCTACCAACCCGCAGTTGGACTTAACTTTTATTCTGAGAGGAGACCGGTGCTCAGTAGTGCGTATGATGTATGTAAACATTTGTTACAGACTGAGGCAAAGACGCCTCCGCCAGTGGTCCGCATCCCCTCCCCCCCGCGCACGCCGGTCAAGGCGCCCCCCTCTCCCCCCGTGACCACCACGACACACACGAAGCCTCCCTACTCCTTCTCTTGTCTCATCTTCATGGCTATCGAAGCGGCTCCGTCGAGGGCGCTGCCTGTGAAAGAGATATACGCGTGGATCGTCCGACACTTCCCCTACTTCCGACACGCGCCGCAGGGCTGGAAGAACAGCGTCCGGCATAATCTGTCGCTCAACAAGTGCTTTCACAAGGTGAGTTGGGTTTGAAACGTGACATCATGTGTATGCGATGTGATACCAGGATGGCAGGGCTTCTTCAGAAGAAAGCAGTGTTGCCCAATGTTACTACATGGCGCTCACTTCACCAGTAGGGCTATTAGGAGTCTGGCAAACAAGCGAACTTCAAAGTTACGCTACCGTTTGCGGTTATGAAGGTCACATATTAGTATGGAAAAAGAGTAGCGCCTCCAGCGGTTTCTTCACATAACTAAAGCCTATAGTTCCCGCAGCGTAACGCTGACGTGAGTAGTAGCGTGGTGTGCTGCGGGGCATATTTTTATAAAAATTTGGTATTATGTTACACTTTACACGTAAGTTACACTTTTGACAGTAGCTCTATCGTTTTCTACAGCTGGGCTCTGTTTTTGACGTTACCGCGAGCGTCGCTTAAAATGGAAACTCCTAATAGTAACCTGTACCACAGAATGTCACCGTTGCCGAGATGATCGTAAAACACAATAAATAAATAATAATGAATAAACGCTTACACACTCACACCCCCGCACTTGGATTCCCAGTGTTGCGGGTGGCGGACACACAGAAACCAACACAATCTAACGCCCAAAACCTGAGTACAAACATTTATCTGCTAAAAAAATGTCTGCCCCGGCCGTTGACGGAACCCGGGACCCACGGCTCGTCAGTTAGGTTCACTGACCAACGCGCCACTGAGTCGTCATGACATGATTATTTAATGATTAGAAAATTATGAGCTGTAATCCTAATTTGACAAGATATTAGACATTTTAAATAAATAATTACATTTCATTTTCTACAAATTGAAGGTGGCCGCTGCCCCGGGACTGGGTAAAGGATCATTGTGGACCGTGGACCCCCAACACCGCTCGACGTTATTACAGGTAGGTGACATTCTGTCCATCATCCATCCATCAGCCTTTGAAAGTCCACTGCTGGACATAGGCCTCCCCTAATCGGCGCCACTCCGGCCGGTCTTGTGCCCTCTGAATCCAGCGGCTTCCCGCTGTCTTCCTCAGGTCATCAGTCCACCTGGTCGGAGGGTGACCTGTGCTCCTTTTTATATATTAACAGAAATTGTTAATTATGGCTATTAAAAACAATACTCTTAACTAACATGTTGAAAGACCGCCTTTTGTGTAAATTCTATATAGCTATTTATTTTTAACTGTATTTCTCTTTTATTTGGTGCACAATAAATAATTTGTAGATAGATAGAATACTCTTTATTGTACACACGGAGTAATTACAGCAACAGCAATAGTATACACAAGACACAGTATAAAAGATATTGTATGATGTATATTGTAAAACCGCTTTATCTTAGATCCGTAAAATACGATAGTATTAACTATAAATCTCCCTAAACCTACAAATTTCCGTAAATATCAGTCTCGGGCTTAGAAAAGACTGCCATTCCAAGAGCTGCTGCGCTTGCACTTGCTTTGACCTTCGAGCTTGCTGTCTGAAATAGGTTTTAGCAAACCTGAGTTACAGGTCACCAATGCCGCGGACAGATATAAATAATAAAATAATTATATCTTTTTGTTCTACTATATATTATTGATCGTGGGTCTATTAGGTTACTTAGCCTTTATTTACACAACAACGATCATGAATATAATTTTTCAAAAGTCTATCTAGAATTGAAAATATTACAATGTGCGAGAGATTTTTTTTTTTTTTCGAATTGACAGTTGCTGTAGGCTCTACTGGCCTTTACAGCGTTACCGAACAGGGTGGCGAGCTATAAGCTACGCCAAATGAAGACAAATGCGAGAGATGCGAAATGTGGCAGGCCTCTTAAAGCATGTTTTGTCCAAACATTATTTGTACTGGTGACATTAAGGCTCTTCTCAAATGAACCAACGACCACAGCCACTGGTACACCGACGAACAGTTACCATGATTTTTAGTACTTTCTGTACGAACACGCCACCGGTGGCGGCCACTCGTTGCTCAAATTTCCGACATTCTCCATTAACGCGCCGTTCCGGCCCTCTCACCGTCCTTCAGTTCTAATGCAGCACGCAGCCTTAAATGTATAATGAATGTCTGAAATTAAAAAATTACGAAAAGGTTAAAAATTGTGGCGACCACCAACCACCTTCGTTTGCGCGGCAACACAGGTTGCACGCGACAGCGCGACAGCCTCCGGGGGCTGTGGTCGATAGCTCATTCGCGCGGAGTCTGAATATTGCCCCACGTTCCAGGCGTTCGGCCGTCAGCCGATGCCGCAGGTGGAGCCGGAACCGGTGACGGTGGTGGGCGTGGACGTCGCCGTCGGCACGGACACGGACCTCCGGGCGCACTGCGACGCGGACATGGGCGAGCCGACCGAGCCAGGCGGCAAGAACGCGCCCGATCCGGTCCTGTTCCCGTACCTCGCGAGGCGGCTGGCGGCGGACACCCGTCCGGAACCGGGCGCGGATGAGTACTTGGCCGCCGCCACAGTCCTCGCCATGAAGTATGGACCGGCTGTGTTAGATCAGGTAAGCACAGACTCGCGCGACGCGAGCCGAGCACGGAGAAGGAACACTCGCGTTAAAATAATCATTTCACTTTATTTTACTTTGACTATACTTTTCAATGAAATACACTTACGGCTGTTTTGCCGGGCACGAGGCGGGAGCGTGCGCTCACGACGCAGGCTACGGTTCGACTGACTCAAGCTCGACTGTAGATGACAATATTACAATACGCAACCTTGCGCCGTAACCACACATTTTATTGCTCAGCGTGCAGTGAGACTTTGCGATTAGTACCTATATTGTAAGTTAGCCCTGTCAGTATATATGATGAATGATTCGTTCCAGCTGCCCCCCGCGGCGCACCTGGTGATATCGCGGTGCGCGCGCGACGAGCACTCGTACAGCGGCGGCGAGGAGCGGCGCACGGCCGAGGCGCTGCTGCACCTGGCCGGCCTGTCCGCGCCGCCGCCCGCGCCGCAGCCCGCCAGCTAGCCCCGGCCCGCGCCCCACTCTTGACTCCGCTCGGTATCGTTTCGCATTACGTTTACGTTCGCGTCTTCCGACACCAACGGCGGGATTCATGCACCTGGAGGCAGTAGATTTCCCGTGTTTCTGCAAACAGGTGTTCCTCGAGGTCCGAAATCGCCACACGCAAGCCGAAGACAGCGCTGCAGTGTCGGAAGTTCTAAGCTCTCAATCAGTCAGTCACCAACTAACGTTTGGCATTATAACATTGAAATTCATGGGGGCGACGTGCAGGAAAGCATAGTGTAATAAGGCAAAGTCAGAAAGTCTTCCTGCATATTCGCTGTCTTAGTGGTTCCGATGCCGCTCTATTTGTTAACAAACATCCTTATTACGTCTTCCACATGTTCAATTTGGCGTGTAACTTAAATTTACAAACAACGATATTCGCCGTTTCAGACAAATTGAAATCAACCTTATTACGTAGGGTCGTCGCACGCAACGTTCGCGTGCCGATGCGATATACAGTCTTGTGTAATGTGTGTCTGGAACCACGCCCATCCGATTCACAGCATACGACAGAAAGTCAATGTAGTGCCCCCTTTTATGGCGACGAGGCTTTCTAACTTACCCAGCCTGCCATCTAGCCCCGGCCTTCGCCATCCCCTTGAAGCGCCTCCGAGGGATCTTGGAAGCGGCTGGTCGCGGTATAGTTTCACATTACGTTTACCTTCGCGTTTCAACGATATTAAGTGAGCTAGCTAGCCGCCGTCCCATTCAAATGTGTGTCTGCAAGGTGCTGTTAACCAGTACTCTATGTAAATATGCGTTCACACGTTTTAAAACAGGGTATTATCTACATCATCATCCTGTCCTCGTGTACTTGTATTCATTTATTTTACGTTTTTTATGTTTTCGTGAACATAATTTAATCGACAGCTTGCCGTATTTCGATACTCTATGGGAATGCTTTTGTGGTTCTTTCTGACGATTGGGCCACCGCAATAATGTTACTTGAATATTATGGCCAGTGGGGTCATCACTAAAAAGGGTACTATGTAATCAAGTAAGTTTCTAACAAATGGAATTTGGGTCCGCGCTCAAAAGTGTGAACCAAATGACATCCAAAACTCGAAAAGTCTTACAATTCGCCGCCAGTCTCCAGTTGGTCGACTTTCATCAGTCACGCGTAAATAATGCCGTGCAAGCAAAATTAAGCTGTAAATTAACGGTTTTAGACAGAAATTAAAATGCCTTAGTTTGTCTATAGCCATATTATTATATATACATGAATCTATGTATAGGTTAACGCAGTACACTTTGTTACGTTACGTTAGTCCCGATGCCCATTTGTTAGAAATGTCGTTATGTAATGTTTAAATCTAAATTAACGTACCTACGTGTTGATTTCGATACCGTGTTAGATTGCACTGAAATAATTTTGACTGGCGTTTCATCTAACGTTTGTCATTGGTCGGTTAGCGTACGTTTGATTTGCGTTACAGTCATTGATAATCTAAACTAAGGTTAACGTACTTAAGTTAGTCGAAGTAAAATTATTTCACCCAAGGTCATTTGCGTAAGTGGAATCGTTGCAATGTCAAATTATGGTTAATCGGACATGTTGGGTTTCGCCTCGGTTGCATTGGGATTTTAATACTATATCGATACCTTGCTAGCGTTTTAAACAGATTCATTCTAGACACGTCAAAGCAAGTTCTTCACGAAGATCCGAAAAGCGATAACAATATTTCAAAAATAGGTACATGTTTTTTTCTGAGATGCTGTATATACAATTTGTGCATCCTTTTAGCCCAGCTTTTGTTAGTGAAATATTTATTAAGATGAATTGAAGTTGAGGCGTGTAGATCATTCGATCGTTAGCACTTACGCAAACGGTGTGATAGAAAGAGTTCGACGCTCAGATTGAGTCGAGTTTCAATACTGATGCATAATAAACTTTAGGATGAAAGTATCGTCAATCGTAATACGATTTACTTTTATGAGTTAATTATTATACTATTTATTATCATTAGATTTTATGAACTATTTAGAATATTGAAAAGGTCGTATTATCATTACGGACTGTTCCAATCAAATCTTATTTAACGCAAGATTTTTAAAGGTTTTTACTACCATGGGTAGTGGGAAATAAATAAAAATAAAAAGAACAAGATGAAGCTAGTCTTCCTACCATATAATGACTGTCTCGCTACCATAACACATCACGGTAAATGGTCAAACAAATTATAAGTCCGCATCTATCTTTTGAAAACAAGTTTAATTTACGTTTTTGCAAAGCAGTAACAGATCAACATTAGCATAATTATTTCAGCGTACAAGTTATTTTTCAGTGTGTTCTGCTCAAACTTTTAAATTATACTACTTATATCTTAAGTTACATAGTAATTAATATATAAAATATTTCTTACGTCTTTTCTCTAAGAAATTGTTGTTTTGGGGGCAAAGCTCCGGCAGTGATAAGTCGACCATAAGTTCGTAGAACACCAATATCTATGAATTGGAAATTTGTAGCTCGACGTAATTCTTTTAGGCTCGTCTAGCGATGTATTTGCGCATACTAAGTTTACCATTCTCTAGTCCAATAAAGACAATTATAATTCGTCGTAACAAACAATTTCGGTGACATACGCAGATATATAATTATCTTATTATAACTAAATATTCAAATAGTAATGAGTATATCAATATACTATATTTAGGCTCGTTTAGAAAGTTAAGGCTTATATACGCGCTTTACTTTAACATAAAATAAGTAAGTTACGTGGGCGCTAATATTTTAAAAATATATTCACAACATATTTAAAATTCGCATATCGGTCCATAATGTGGTTAACAAGCTTCGCTGCAAATTGTAAAGTGTAAAAGAGGCGACAAAGCAAACTCCTACGTTACTGCATCATAGTTTTTAATGGTACAACACATAAGTATACAGAATAATTGTTCAATCAAAATTCAACCTACGTAGAATAATAGCAGATATAAAATATAATAGTTGATATGTGTGTGCGGTGATTAAAAGTAATGTCTTGTGGAAACTAAACCTCACCCTGAGTACACGACGGTAACTTAATAGTGATAGATGTGATATTTAGTATGATTTTTTAATGTTAAAATTATCGAAAAATAGATGCATAGATACTCCTGCATTTAGATTTTCCCCCGTTTTACGAATAGTCGAAAATTTTTAATTTATTTATGTAAGAGATACTACTAATGTAAGAGTAAAGTGTTAACGTATTTCCGTCGGGTTCACGTAGCGAACGGTGCCGGATGATTGCCAGTATATCAGATTACCTCTGACAGTTGCCATAGCGCAGGATACACAGATTATTAATATATATTTCGACGGAAATATTATACGCAGTAGACATAAGTTATAATTATTGTAATAATTTACGTAGCTTCATAGTTTTCTTGCTGGATGAAGTTGTTACTTGCGAAAATTATTTAATCTATATTCTTAAATAAATAATACAAGGGTAGAAGCATATACGATACATACATAGATTAATTCAAAAAGGAAGATACGTGACCTGCATATCGCGCGTGATCTCTAAACCTATGACCAGTATCAAAGGTTTCGTTTAGTTGCTCTTGAAACATGGTCTTATTTGCATATTATTGGTGGTAAATACTTTAATAAATGCCTGAAAATTAAAAGTGTTGAAAGACTTCATTTGTATATGTACAAGACTGTTGCTAATTATTAAATGTGACAACAAGAAAGCGTGTTTGCGTGTATTCGCATCTACGCCATTTTTCTGTAACGCGATGTATGAGCGTACCGTATCTACCTATTAGGTTTAATCTAAGGATACACATATATTTTGTCTATCACCAACAACTTCGGGTACAAGTGATATGTATAACTTTGAATAAAAATTGTCATTATAAGTATGTGTAGCGAGTAAGATTTATTTTTGTGTTCATAACGATGTGATTTTAATGCAATCGCCTATATTATGTTACTTGTGTATGAACGAATAATTGTTGTTTTATATTAAATAAACGACGTAACTTTCATGTCAAAATACGTAGCGCGAACACTTGTGAACGGATCATTTTGTATTGTCAAATAAAAGCACTCACTAGCAGTGATATTTTAACAAGATTTGTTTTAATTTGATTTTATTAATATCACATTAATTTTGTAATGTCAAAGAAATAATAATTCGTTCGCAAGTTTCGTCGTGCACGTAATCTGTTGTGTGTTTAATATAATATATAAATAAATTTGTAGTAACATTGACTAGACTGATAGACTGATGACTGACTTATGAAGCAATATTATTTATTAGTAAAATACTTTTGTTAATCGGAACTCATACATGTGGAGTTGCTATCATTTGTTGTTCTGTGTATTTATTTAGAGATGGTTGTCGACTCTTGTCGCAAGTCTTTCTTCAAATTTTCTATCGAATATTTTGGGAATTTTAAGTCTTACACGTTGTGTCTAGCCTGATGCAAACATGTCTTACTTCCGTGTATCATACGCGTTCGTTCACGGGGCCTTACTCTGAACTTACTTCATAACTTTTATGTACAAAAATGAGCTAAATTGTTACCGTTAAATGATATAACTAAATTTATCTATTGATTAAAATAAAAATTATTTGACGTTTTGAAACCTTGAATGAAGGGCATCAGTAGGCGGAATTAATGCCTAAAGATAGTCCCTTCTAATTAACCTTGCTTGCTTAAATTAATTTTGTTCTAGAGTAGGGCCACCGGTGTTGTATTGTAAAAAAAATACAGACGAATTGATAACCTCCTCCTTTTTTGAAGTCGGTTATAAAATAGAAAGTGTAATGGGAAATTTGTGGATGGAATCCTATATAAAATCTAGATTGCACTATGATATAATGTACCATATTCTAAATTTTTAAATCTCTATAGGCAATGGATATATCGCTGTGTGCCAAATATTGTATAATTATAACACTAAATACAGTTTCGAGCGATTCCAAATAAAATATACCAGTTATTAAATGTATTTATCAGAAGAAAACGTTATGTAACACATAGGTAGATTAGGATATTAGTGATATTATAATTAATGTAATTTAATTGCTAAATATTTAAATACATTTTTGCTGTATTTAGGAGCGTCTTCCATCTTACTCATATTGTTTCTCGTAGAATAAATTGCGGTCGAGGGAGAGTAGGTACCTATTCACTTTAAATAATATATTTTCTATTATGCTGCATCGACTTAGTTAATATATTACATACGTGCTCTATTAACGAGTAAGTACTGTACACGCGAGTTCGTGAAGTTGAAACTGTGTTATTATGTACTTATTTAGAAAAAATAAGAAATACTAAAATTATATTATAGGACATTAAAATAATCATACGCCTATAGCCGTCATCGCATTGAAATGTGTACGAAAAAGGCGCTTCACTTGACATAGGATTTTAATAAAGCACTTTGGTAAGAGAGTATATATCTATTTTTTCAAAAACAACAAGATATCTGAATCGGCCTGTGGACGCAGTTTAACATTTTTAAATGATTAAAATTAAAAAATCAAACATCCCCGTTACTAGACGGCAGGCCCCAACCTGCATACAGTTTGTCACGCATCGATGCGTCATGTTGACAATATGATGATGACAGACTGCAGATAAGTGAGAATTATTTGACTGTGGGAATATTTACGGGTTTTATAGAGGGACACTCTCCCTCGGCCGAGCGACTCACTAGCCTTTCTTTCGGTGGTATAAGGATATTTAGATGGGAAAATTCAGCAATAATTAGTACCTAAATAGTAGTACTTCGCTGGTAGATGCTGTGTATATTAAATTACGTGTGATAAATTGCGATTTATTTTTAAGTGCTACGTTTTGTAAGCGCGAACTGCTCGAGCTTCGGACCTGTTTATATAATAAACGCATATTTATGTAAGGGGTCAACTAAAAGTTGTTTGTGCATACAAAACGCCTTAAAGAGTTATATCGATATGATATTAAAATTGTTGCGGCTCATACTTTAGCGTCAAAAGTAATTTATCAATTAATTTATTTTTAGTTAGGTTAGTTGTTGATTTTGTCGTGCTCGGTTTGTAAAACGAAAAATTTCGAACAAAAACTATGTTTGTTTTGGTATTTAGTTTTTGTTTTTTTTCTCGTTTTATAAATTATTTGTGACATCACCTCCACTGTTGTTTTAATTATCGCTAGTGAAAGGTTAAATAAAATGTGGTTGTTGAATTTATATTGTACAAAGGTGATGTCACCGTTTGCTGTAACTATTATGTTACTGACCGAACTATGTTAAGTATAGAAATTATTATTGTTGTTAATATTTTTGCCGGCTTTTGAACGAAACCACTTTTTATTGCTATTGTTGAGAATTATTGCCAAATTTTTTTCTCTTTGTACATATCCATTAAATAAATTATGTACTGAGAATTATTCGTAGTTTATTATTTGTCACCTTCAATCTTTTATATTTATAAATATTGCTTCTACTTGGTCTTAATGGATCACCGACCGATCTAAGGGTGATTAATTATTCCACTGTCGAAAGGGATGTGACGTTGGTCTGTCCCCCCGGGCGAACTGTACCACCACTGTTTTACCTCGAGTTAGTAGTTGATGGCAGTTGAACTATAATATCGAGGTTCTACCGTATCTCTCCAACAGGCGGTACGCACGCAATAGAATCTTTGATTGAAAGCCTCCCCAGCTGAGGCCTCACACCAAATGTGTACTTGGATTTTACAACTACAAGATGGAAAAAATAAACAATTACTATAATTAAATTTGTTTTATTACAAAAAAGAACAAAAGCGCGGTTCTAGAACCAGTCCATAAACGTAATAATATTAAATTCCTACTATTTTTATCTTACAGTAACAAAATGTTTACAATATTGCATAAGTCTTGTGTAAAGTAGAAATTTTCGCTGCCGCCATTTTCACGGAGTGAATAAAAGAACCTAAACATTCCGTGTCATGTTTTCATGAGTCATGCTTCAGTCTATGTCACAGTAATCGAAAATGTATCGATCATCCTTCTTTTTCACTTCACGACAAATATGTTCTTTGATGACACAAACACTCAAAACTAAGTAAGATTTGAGTAGCACAGACATCCACACACCATCAACTGCATGGCCCACGTCGTAAAAAACACCCATGATGGTACTAGTTCAATTAAAGTCACAAAAAAATATTTTAGTTGACATTATAAATTAGGAAATAGTAACAGTCAAAATGTAGTCTAAATACATTATCTAAGAGTCGAAATTACAAAAACTAAAGCTCTGTCCATGTCAACAGGAACGCTAGCCAAGATTTTCGTTCAGAATACACCGTTATAGTTCAATAAAAAGAAAATTACGGTTCTTGCACAGTATAAACTCCATTATCAAATAATTGTGTCATATTATTATGTCAATAGCAAATTAAAATCAGTCCAGTAGTTCTCACTATTTTTTCAAGTACAGACTATGCAATACTCGAAAGTCTATAATCTCGTTCCCTATAGCCACGGTGACACAAGTCCCCTTGGACAATGTAAGTGTAATCAAAATTGACTTTGACACCGATTGAAACGACATAGTTGACTTAGATCAGTGTCTTCATTTTATAGCATTCAAAATCCATAGATGTCAGATGAGACATTTGACGCCATCTTGTTTCGTCAATTCACATCCAGTATCTATGAGAAGTTAAAAGCGGTCCAAATCCATTATTGGTCAGTCATTCAAATGCGCTTGGATCAGTGTTGCCACAATCAAATTACCGTCCAAGTACCCATCAAATATACTGTGTCAAAGCAGACTTGACCGTGTCACTGCAGCTTATTCCCATGTCCTGGCGCGTTCACATTGACTTGAACAGAGTACATTGATGAGGTCCTCTTCAGCTAGATCACTGACCTTGGACAGCCTTTACATGAAGCCTGAGGCAATTTTATTATTGACTTATTGTCACTGAGACAAAGTAACTAAATGAAATTACAATCATTCCCAAAAGCAAAATATAATTGGCACAAAATAGGGTCGTTTGTATGGTAAGCTCGTCCCACAGACAGTGATCCAGATCAAAAGTATAGGAATATTTGACAAATTAGAGGTCCTAACTGACCGCTATGCATCGACAGAAGTGTCCTCAACTGAACATCAGCGCCGATCCCTAGTACGTGACAACGTTCAACTAATTTTAACACTACCGTTAGTTGCTAGAGTACAAAACTGGCTCAGGAGAAGAATATTTGTCGCGCCTCCGACGGTGACTGTTCCATGGGACAGTAGGGGCATTTCAATCTGAAACAAACAAAATAAGAAGTGTTGCTAGGTGGTATAACCTGTATACTGTCAGGGTCACTAACCGTCGCGTCACGGAGTCGTCACGTAAATACACACATAGCACAAAAACAAGCAGCCATACACACAGTTACCATTCTAGCCAAGGTGTTGGGAGACTCCGTGTTTGTCACGGGGGGAACTGAGCCACCCTATCCCTGAGGGTCTCGGGGCGGGCGCAAAGTATACCGAGTTACACTCGAGTAGAGGAAATCCTCATCAACATAATAAAATATAATACAAATTATTCACATAACAATGATTAAATGTCAAACTTGTGAAGTTACTAAAAGCATTTAATTATTAACCTTAAATTTGATATCACAGTCAGACACTCCAATTGTATTTGTTGGTAAGATTGAAGCCGGCGGACTGCCAAAGTTGTCAATTTTAGAGAAGGGTAGACATATGACGTAAACGATTTAAGTAGCGGTTGGCAGAGCAGCTCTTAAGAGGCACATTTTGTTCCGACTTGATCGACTAACATTCTCATAGGCTTATTTGCACGAATAACGTCTCCAGTTTGTCTAAAGGAAAAATCAGTTACTCTGCTCCACACAGGGCAGAGAACTCCGCTCCTTGAGGACCGGAGTTCCGGTAAGTTACCTTGAGGTAGTCTGTAAGAATTAAGAGCAATATAGAGTGGTGGTGCGGTTTTAATTAATTTGTTTCTGTTGTGTACATGAAAAATTTAAATAAATAAAATAAATAAATATAGTTATCATGTCACTTATTATCACGGCATCTTATTCCATGATATTAAACTAAACAATATTAGTGTTTGGTCCGAAGACTGTAAGCATATCGCACGAATAATGATATACAGATCTAATAAGACATAGGCTCGAATTGAGTTACGCATACTCATAGGATTCTGTTAACGTCATCTATGATTTCAAATTGAAATTACAACGAAATTCGCCTTCTTTATTGACACAGCGTAACATGG
>DWLO01000865.1:0-17291 GCA_018245335.1 Dalla quadristriga | reverse complement strand
TTAGTCCAGTTAGTATGAGATTTTAATAGGAATGTAAGTTGGTCAGTATTCGATAGTATAAGGACTGTGGGAGAAAGTCCTGTTAGTCGGTGTTAGTGATAGTCCGGTTAGTAGCGGTTAGTAGTCCTATTCGAAGCTAGTCACTAGTGGTTATTCGACAAATTATCCCAACTGTTTGTTACCTTAACCACAGATTAGATAATAGTTACTTCGTAGCTTAAAGTTTGCCGACGTAACTACTTGCCTTAACGTTTATTGAAGAGAGATAAATCTTCACATGAATTTTTATCGCCGATAGTAAGACATGGACTTGACTAAGTTTGGGTGGTGGCATGAAGAATGTTAAGATATTTATGAGGTGAAGTTTTGGCCGGTAGCACATGCCCGCAGTCAATGCAAGGAACAATAGCCGTGTAATAGAGTTTCCTTTCAATGCCTAACTTTGGGAAGTTTGCCTCGAGAGCTGTGCTTAACGTGCGGGGAGGTTCGTTAAATTCGGCGCATGTAATTACTTCCTACATTGGCATTTAAAAGACGTTAAGTTATACAGAAATATTCTTCATTGCGTGTAGCTAACAGGTTATGAATTACCTCTGTTTCATTTACACTAAAACAATTGAAAGAGAGACAAAGAGTTTTGCGCATCGGGGTGAATATAAAGAGTACTGGCTATACATATACATATACACGGCCAATACAAAGGGCGTGTTACCCTTAATCATGAGGCTAGTATTAATACTGAGGTTAATGAGATGGATAACCCATTAGCTACAGTTTTTATTAACATGAGTATGCTCGTTTGTTATTAAAAATAGTAGCTTTACTTTATTCCATAGCGGTTATTTCAATTCAACTATGCCCTCGGACATAGAACATAGCTTTGTGTTCGGAGCATGTAGTTCTATTCTATTTGCATTACATTTCCATAAAAGTGTAGTAGTAGCAACTATTTTAATAAAAAATAATATTTAGATATATAACAAACAGACTGCAAACTAATATTATATTCATAGATTGCAACTTTATTTGAAGTAGATCACATAACTATGCAGGCCAGTCCAGTGGACTGACATGACATGAGTAATATGACTATTGAATTTAGGACTGTTTATTACGTTAACAGATCCTCCCGTTCGTTGGGAGAGTATAAATTTTAGGTAATGTTGGTAATAAAATAGTTAAAAAATATTGCCACAGAGTCTACCTAATTCAAAAGATAATAAAATAATCTAGTAAAGAAATGATAGCGTTGCGAGTTAGATAATCTATTTTCTTAATTAAGTTTGATATTGTCTAGCTAGAGCAAAGTAGAACATAAAAATGGACTAAGTATAAAACCTTCACAGGTAACGAGAGAACGCGTTCGCTGAGATTTAATTTAATTAGTCAGACATTAGCACCTGAGTATAGCTGGAGTTACGAAATTAATGATTCCGAAGAGATTAGCTCGTTCCGCCACGCTCACGTAGCAAAAAAATAACTGGATAGTCTATACATTGATTTCTACGATAGGGAGGTAGGTACATAGTTTAAATTTTCTTTACGCGAATACCTGTAATTGGCTTATTCTACAGTAATAATAATAATGATTTATTGACCATAAATTTGTAACATACATTTTTTAGAACCCTGACTCCTAAAAAGCGTGAGCCGTGGCCTTGGAGTCTGTTCCTACCCAATAAAGTGCTAGCATATTTGTATTACAGTCCTAAATCTTACAAAAATATGTAAAGATAACAGATACTAGTTATAATAGGAGATATTAATCTGTGGTATTAAAATTAAAGGCGATAGTTTAAAATAATATGATATTTATATGACACCTAAACATAATCGACAATTTCTAGAACCGCTGAACGGATTTGGATGAAATTTTCAGGGATTGAAGATGGTTCATTAAATTACTATATATTTATCTGAATATTTTGAACGGCGTTTTAGTTATAGCCCTAAGCGTCTGTTCCCCAAGGGTCCCATTTATTCTTTTAACACACATTTCACGTGGACGAAGTCGCGAACACTCCCTAGTTCTAAATATGTGTATTTGTATGTGTTGATTTGCGTGTAAGTGTATGACTCCATATGTGTTATTGTATGCTTGCGTGTGTGTGTATGTATAAGTACATGAATTTGCCCACATGGAGTACTGCCACCCACCCACCTTTGCGCAGGAGCACCACTGGACCAGCTTCACCCATTTGACTCCATACAAAAACGCGCGGTCCGAATCGTCAAAAATTCCAGGATTACTGATAGGTTAGAACCCCTAAAGTTTATTTACCTTGTTGTAGCTATTATGTTCGCACGGCGCGTGAGTGGGGTCCAGGGTAGGGTAGGTAGCCCGTGAGTTGGAGAGGGATGAGTATACGCGCGAAGCGGCAACGGCGCGCGGAACTTTGCTATTTTGCTTTAGTAATGGCCAAAATAGGTAAAATGCGATGTTGCTAAATTTATACGGAGCGTAAGTATAGCGACTAAATTGATCTTTAATTTTAATATAATTTTAACGTTTATTTTCTTGTTAACATCGTAAAACCATTTTATTTTTATTGTTACACTAACTTAGTTTGTACCATCTAAGACGATAAAGACATTGTTTTTCTTTACACTTTGGATTTAATTTTGTAAAATGATGAGTTAAAATGAATTTGTAGTAGGTACTGAACGTCTGGTTTCAGTTGGTAGCATATTTTTTAATAACGCGTTATAATTTATATAGACAGTTGTGCACCTCTACCCACTTTTTCATGTCCCTTTAAAGTCCTCTCATGCCCAAAGGTTGTCTGGAAGAGATCGCATTCAGCGATAAGATCGCCTTTTGCATACTCGATATTATTTTACCTCTAAATTCGATGTATTCTTTTTTATGGTGTGCAATAAAGTATATTTGTATTGTATTGTAACGTCTGACGGTTTATCCACCGTTGTAACATTCCGGTGACTTAAAAGTCGTCTTCATGTAGAAACAAAGTACACAAAGTTATGATGTTATTTATACAGATAGACTGACGGTTGACTTCGCAAAAATGAAAGCAGGGAGGGTTTTCGTTTCATATTATATGAGTTTGCTACACAATATACGTTATGATTTTTTTGTATTTTGCTTAACTTAATATTTGTTCCCTTTGAAAATATTCAACAATACACTAAATATTCAGTAGTAGGTACGTTAAGATAATGAGCTAACCCAGTTGAACAGATCAAGGATAAATAGTTTAAATTACCCCTACTCTATATATGAAGTAACACTAAATTTCTACTATAAAAATATGTATAAATAATAACATTTTTGTCGCATTAAATAAATATTTGGAGGTACGTCGAGGCACCTCATTATATGCCGACATATTCAGTCGGGGCCGTCCTTGATGTCAGGTAAAATTAATTCGTAGCACCTTTTAACTGAGAGTCACAGGGGCTGCCGATTCTCGAGGGAAGGGAGAAATTTATACGCTACATTGCCTATTCAAAAAGGTCGCCCGGCAACAAAATAAAATGAGATCGATGGAGAGACAAGAAATAAATAGCAGTTGTTTCGCGTCACGTTGTCAAATCGTTTCGTGTGTTTTGCTAACTGTATACAACGTGGTACGATATTAAAAAAAGCGGTGACAGCCGAGTAGTTAAGATTTTGACCTCCTACTCAGAAAAACGGAAGAGACAGTGTGACACAACAGATATAATTTAATGTTCTATAGATACATAGATAGATAAAATACTCTTTATTGTTCTATAATTAATCGAACAACTTGCTTTAATGGTAAAGAAAAACATCCAGAGGAGACCAGCATGTCTGAGAGTTCTCCGTAGTATTCTTGGCTTGTGAAGTCTGGAGACCCGCACATGGCGAGCGTGGTGAACTATGGCCATTCTCATTGTGAATTTAGACTCGTGCTCGGTAGTGGCCCGGGGATGGCTTGAGATGATGATAGATACTACGTTACTTTGAGTCTGATTCAATAACTATAAAAAGTGGACGAAAAAAGGGCTGTAACCTTTACAATCTTACAGAATAAGAGATTTCATAAAAAATAAATATAGATATGCGGTTAAGCTTAGATTATTCATTCATGTAGTTATCAAGTCTTTTATGTTTAGCAGTTTTATTTAATTAGCGCAAACACCTAGTATTTGTATTGCTGTTCCCCTGACAAAACATGTTCAGCGGAGAAATGTTTAATTATGTCGAGGATTAATTCGAGCAACGTCCTGCATAAACAGTTGGTGTTATATTTTTTATTCTAAATGATGCCACGTACTGTTGTGGCCAGGCGGCCTTTTGTTAAGTCAAAAAGTTCCTAAAATAATAAAACATAAACTGGGTTGGAAAATACGGATAAACATTAAAATATTAACAAGAATCACTCGTCAACATGCTTTATTAATGATGTAAGTAAGTTAACTTAAGTAAATATTTGCAATAAAAATTCATTATTCTTTGCTACCACCCTGGCTAGTTGTAAGGTGATTGAATATGTTGAGTTAATTATGAATGTCTAACTTCCGTATATGTTTTCTAATATTCCACGATTCACTTGTAACTAACTAAAATCACAGAACGAATACTGAATATATCACATGGATTTTACATATAAACAGAAACGTCCGCCACTATTCGAAAGAGACAAAAATGGTTTTAGCCGGAACCAAATTTGTCTCTTTGAAATTCTTCTCATGTATTCAAGTCAACAATATGTTTACAGTCTTCGGACCAAACACACGTGTGCATTATATTTACTTATATTGTATAGTTTATTATCATGGGATAACATGACATGATAATGAGTGAGTGACATGATAACTAAATAGGTTCATTACTATGATCTAAAACACAATACTGCTACTAATGGTCATAGCCACCAAGTATCGACTAGCTACTGTTCGGAAATGGTTGGGCGAACACGTGAAGGTCCAGCTCAGGGTGGCTTGACGTTATGGAACTCAATAGCCTCAACGCCCTGGCAAGGGGCGCCCAGCGCCGCAGCGTCGGACGTTTATGTTTATTTGTAAGATCCCTGTATGAAATGTTCCGTATTGAATTTCTAAATACTTACGTGTATGGTACAGTGTACCTTAGTGTACCTTATGCATACGGTACAGATGGTAAATGTTTGCGGTACACTGAAATCAAAAGATTTACTTAACTCAATTACCAGCCCGGTGATGCTTCAAAAGGTGGTAGAATCTGTATACTACTCGCTCAGGGCTGTACCACCGCCACACCCATTTCAGCCGTGGAATAATTGTTTTTCAACAATTGTGTTCCGGTGATGATACCGGTTACACTTATACCAGAGGCCACCACCTTAGTCCTCAGGGGTAGCAACGTATCTGGGACCAGCTTCAAATAGGACAATTACTAACAGGACAAAATTTAACTAACTAACGAATGCTTTCCAACTAATATTCCATTTATGGTTGTTGGGACTGCATGCTCGTTTGCTGTTTACATATAAAAAACAAATTAGGGCCAATAGCAACTATCTAATCGAAATGACAACTAATTAATCTTTTACTTCTCTCATGCATGCATGATCATTCATGCCAAATATGCCAAAGTACTAAGCCGACTATAAATTCGTCTGAGTACATAAAGAACTATATTTTGAATTTATAGTTAATATTAAACATGCATCAAAAGTTGAAGAAATAGTAAAATCTAATATATTTTACCTACACACATAATTCGTAGAAGTCGAACAATTATGCACTACACAGCTGACAAACGCCTCCTCTGTTTTCTCTGCTTCCTGTATTGGAAACACATGCCGTAGACTGAAACAAAGCTGCGCAGCGGGCAACTTACCAACTCGCAGCTGGAATAGTAAGCAGACGTACACCGTAGACGGTTACGGTTGAAGCAATTTAGATAAATGTCATGTAAGTAGCAGTGAGTTCTAAACTGGTAAGGAACACATCACATAAGTCGTTAAAAATGTAAAAAATAATAAAGGACAAGTGAAAATAAAATTTACTTTGAAATGTAAGTACATGACTTTTGTTTTTGACTACATCTACAAATACCTATAGGTATTATAAAAGTGGGCGCCAGTGAATACGCGCAATAATTTCGCAAAAAGCTTTAGCAATTTCACACTGAAATGACTGCTCCCCGATCCCGACACTCTTTAAATTGTAAAACGAAGCTTGGTCCGGGAATTTGGGCCGATTGTGCTTTTAGAGTAGTAATGTCGATTTATTTTGATGCGACACACATGTGAATGCGATTTTCACAGATTTTAAATTTATATGCTTTGACGTAGGTACTGCGCAGGCAGTGTTCGAGAAGTTGAGATATATCCTTGACATCCTGAAATTACCTGTGCCTGAAGTATCCTTGTATATTCGGGCAGCGTGTGTTGCCAGTGATGACTTGTGGATCTGAGACGTGCTCCTTCACCATAATCCTTATTCTAAGTTCAAGGTCATGCTTACTATGAAGGGAGCCATGCTTGGCATTTCGCTACGCGACCGCATCCGAAACGTTGAAATCCGTTGACGGACAAAGGTCACCGACATAAGCTGAAGTGGCAATGGGCAGGCCAAAAACCGATGGGGCAGAAAGGTCCTCGAATGGAGACCACGATTCGGAAAACGGAACACCGGTCGCCCCCCGAGCAGATGGATTGACGTCACAGTGGACTCCCCAAGAGCTGATGGATAGATGGATGGAGGTTCTTACACACTAGAGTAGTATTGTGGGGCGGCTCCAGGCTTCCATCCTGTTATTGTTAACATCACAAATACATTTTATGCATAATTAAGTCAAACAGACAAACCAATGTTTACACATTCACATAACACACCCCATTAGCGAAGCGACGGATTCTGTAACGCGGATCACATTGAAAATAAACAAGACATCGTAACGGGCCAAGAGCTTTTCTGCAGCCCTATTATAAGTTTACAGTCCATTGCGAAATGTACCCTATCACCTCTGCAGTTAGCAATTTAACCTCATTACTACATTAATTAATTAGCTAGGCTAGTTGCCACCCGATCGACAATTATTTTCTTTTTCTTTAATAAAAATGGTACTATGTGGAGACGCAATAACCTTGTTTTTAGCAGAGAGCGTTTATGCATTGGACGCTATGCAGACGCTATCGAGACTATCAGATTTAGTTTTATGTCCAGTCCGCTAGAGGCGCTACTCTATTTCCATACAAATATGTGACCATTATAGACGCTATCGCTAGCGTTTGCTTAAATGGTAAACTCATTATAGTCCTACTGCACGGCACTCGGGGACGCCTTAGTTTACTTATAAACTAAGTTGGTTTAACACTATCAATGAGACTACAATGGTCTTCGACAAGTATATCATGTTTATAAAGAACAAACCCTTGCCTTTTAAAGCAGTGCATTGGATTTATTTTACAAGACTTGCCTACCAACAAAGCACATAGTCTACAAAACCTTTAAGTAGTGAAGCGGCAAGCTCGTTTTGTTCATTGGCTCGTGAAACATCGCAGGGTCTAGTTAGGTTAAAACTTGACTTCGGATTTTCATAAATAGATAGGTAAATGTCAACCATACTACCTACTTGTTAAAATTGGTTTCTGCGATCATTTTGTAAAGCATTTAGCTGCCAGTTACCCATTATCATTATTCTTCCAATCGGGAAACATTGTTCGCTCTGGTCAACCACACGCCTGCACATAAATAATATTTGGTTGAACAAATGTCCATGATTGTAATAAATCAATCAGCCATTGGAATGCAGTTTCAACACGTATAGTAAAGCACACTCAATAGCAGAAGCAATTAATTATACACAATACGTACGTGCCTGTGTGTTTGTGTGAATGCGTATAATTATTTAAAGTGTTTAATATAGAGTATAGAATAAAGTACATGTTAGGTTCGGTTTATGAAAGAACAAATTGACTATTTGCCACGACTGCCACAAAGGCGCTACTGAAAATCAGCGCTAAATATAAGCTGATTGTAGTGTAGTAATAATTTGTGTAATTGTTTGTATTGTAATGTGCACCAATTTGTTAAGTATTATTTGTTTAGAATACCTAAACTACTGCATTGTGTGTACCCAAATAAAACTATATTATTAGTACTTATTAGATCTTAATTCTAATATTAGTTGGTAAGTATTCATTAGTAATATGACTGTGGGAGTTGGGACTGTTAGTGTAAGTAAGTCCTGTTAGTAATCGTCAGTAATAGTCCTATTCGGAGCTGGTCACAAATGCATTGCTACCCCCGAGGACTGAGGTGGTCGCTTCTGGTATAAGTGTAACGACTGCTATCCATCGTCTAGTTTCATCTAGGAACGGACGATGGAGTGTGACCGCGTAAGTTATGCTGCAGTAATTTCACAAAAAGCTGGTGAATAAATGAAGCGGTTAATAAGTGACGCGTTCGCAGCAGTGCATTCGTTGAATCGTTAAATCTCGCTCGGTCTGGCGTTTGATCCGCTCGCCTGCACTGTTCATCCGACAGGTGTCACCGCCACTGTTCATTTATCAGCAAACAATAAGAAGCTATTTAATGTCGCCCAAATTAAGTGACGGGCTTATTGTTCGTATGCAGAATTTTCTGGAACAGTAAATGCCGTTAAAAACCTTCTTTGAATAACCCTCCTTCTTACGCAGTGGGGTAAAAACTATAGTCATGTGACTTTTGTATTGAGGTGTTCTATAACTGAGGTACGAGATATAAGCCTCATGTATATCGGACTTTCTAATCATAACTTAAAATTTGCTTTGTGGCAGAAATAGGTGTGGTGGAACGTAATACCTATGCGGCCGAACTACACACGATTTCGACCACATACAAATTGTAAAACCATCTTTGCGATCGTGTGACTCTGAAGATTCAAATTTAACTTAAGTAATTACGAGTATATAATAATAGGATATTAAGGAAACAAGGGCAAAAAAAATAGTTAGCTGACTGGCTGACATTGGTAAGTTAAGGGCACTTAAAAATCCCGTGAGGCTAACGCAAGAGGAAAACAACTTGAGTTGTTTCTGCAAAATTTAGCTCCAAAATGTAGGAACGGGTAGTGGATTACGTCCGCGTATGTTATGCTGCAGTAATTTCGCAAAAAGCTGGTGAATAACTGAAGTGGTGAATAAGTGAAGCGCCCGCAGTAGAGCATTCTTTGAGTCGTGAAATATCGCTCGGTCTGGCGTTCGAGCCTCTCGACTGCACAGTCCATTCTGCCAGGTGTCCCGGGGCACTATTCATTTATGAGAAAATAACAAGAATCAAATTAAAATATTCTACAAAATATATTAAAGTCCCGTATCTCTCTTCCATTCGGAAGACATATTCAGACAGACATTACGCCCAGTAAGGCATGAAACTTTTAACACAACTATATATTATACGAACTATTGTACTGTATGTATAAATGTATACATAATATGCAGACATACTTTGTAGGGTTCGTTTTGTGACAACTTAAATTATACATTACATTGTTTGTGTTTAGGGTATGTTTGGGAAATCGACTGAAAATTTACTGCAGATCGTTACTGTTACTCCTTACACTTGTAGTACGGACAAACCTTTTTCATAAATTTTTGTTTGAATTCACAATTCACACCCTGATTTATCAACATCGTTTCCATCATTAATAATTTATGATAAAAGATAATTTCTGAGAATTTTAACTTTTAACGTACTTCGTATAGACTGGATACGGACAAGTTACTTTATGTTCACATTTAGTTATTTAATACTGATGTAGCTGAAGACTCATAACGAACTTATTCTCTGCCATATCTGTCTACTAAACGCGGTGTTTTACGAAGAGCATCATCAAACCTAATGGTTTCTGCGCAATGTGCTGCTATAAGCAACATGTTGGCAGTAGATAACACCGTGCGCTGACAAGAGTTATTGGTAATAGAAACAAGAGACTAACGAAATAAAAATAAGAAACCCTAAGTATGCTTTCATTTCGTAAATACATATATATTTATGTATGTATTATGTATGCATGTATATTGTATATTCTATTGTACGTTGTGTATATTAACGTAATTTATAGACATAATTCCTCATTTACCCAGGGCTGGCTGGTAGAGAATGCCATAAGGCATTGACTTCGCCCATTGTTGTATCTTTTAAGAGGTGACCACAAAGTTAAATATAAAAAAAATAAAAAAATTTATACGAATGGTACCTACTTTCCTTTAACTCTCCTCGTCATCAAAAGCTGTTTACGGTAAGACTCACTTGGTAGACATTTATGACGCAAAAACGAAAAAGTGCTGGGAGTGAGTGAGCTTCAAATCAAATACAAACGCAAAAGAGAACGCAAGCTCGCTGTGAAATTGAGAGATTAATGTTACACACACAGACTCTCAGCATTGCGTGATTCTCACGTGGATGGTTCGGTAGCTTCGGGAAATGCGGAACATTTAATTACATTTTTATCCGTATATAGTCCAATTCCCTGTATTGATTGGATTGGTTGATTGTTTGTTTGCTGAAATATCGTCTCAAAGTAGGTGCCTGCCTTTTTTATTCGACTTCCCTTTTAAAAATACTCCAGAGCGCAAGTTAAAAATACAAACGTTTCTATGTTTCTACATCAATTTAACCTCTTCTTTCATATAATGTGCCCTGGGATTCAAAACCTCAGCCCAACAAGAAGCCAAATCCTTAATGAGTGTTTTACAAAAGTGACGAATATAGTTCCGTTCTCATGTAGTACCTACTTAACATCTGAACGTTATAGAGACCTTAACATATTTTTTCTATATAAATAAAACCTTTTGCATATTTGTGGCTATGAAATCCTGTGTGAATTGAATTGTGTGTATGCTGTATAAATCGGGTACGTCAGTTCCGATGCAGCTAGTCGATGGGCTGAACAATAAAGTTTGAATAAAAAATTCAAACATGTCGCCGTGGCCGAAATCGGCTAGGCAAACGACGTCATCATCATTCTCCTAGCTTTATTGTTAAACTGAAATAGGTACTTGGATCCAATCCAAGAAGAGCATTAAATTACACACAAGTGTCGACCAGCACTATTAGCCGATAATATTAGCTTCTGGGAGTTATAGGTCAATAATTTCACATGTGTTTCATTTATGCGTTTATATAGCCTATAAGAGGAGGAGGAACTAATTGCAAACCGAGTACTCAGAACAAGAAATGTGTCTGCTCATCAGATGCATGCCAATATACCTACTTATATTTTATTTAAATAGCCACTGAGTGGTAAGAGCAGTTTTGTCGGGCCCTGAAGCAATTTGAGGGAGGATATTAGCGTTAGCGACTAGCCACAGCTGTTTGCGGCCGTTGCGTTCTTATTAAGTTTGATCTCCGTTCTACATTAATCAAAGCCCCTGAGTCATGTTGCTAGCATAGTAGTATTGCAAGGCTACCAGCCCACATAACCTAGTCAGTGAATTAACTTAAAAAAGGAAAGGTCATGACAAAAGTCATTTGTTGAAAAGAATGAAATTTATTATTTACTAGGGATTTATTGTTCGCGACTTCGTCCACGTGAAATAAGTGTGAAAAGATGTCATACACGGGATCCTAGGGGGACAGACGCTATAACAGTTAGTTAGTGTTCTTTCTGCAACTGTATGGGAGCTTGATCGCGATAAAAAAAATACAGACAGACTATAAATCTAAAAATTGACGATTATGTTTAGGTGTCGAATAAATAGCATATTATATTAAACAGCCATTTAAATATGACACTTAATTTTAACATCACAGACAGATACTCTAATTTTAATTATTTGTAAGTTTGGAATGTTCTTTGGAGTTTGGAATAGTTCCTATGAGTAAACCTTACTACGGCCACGTAGCAAACTTTGGTTTAGTGTCGGGAAGCCCTTATGTACTGACCAATCCATTTAACATGCTCCTTAAACGAAACACTGACCAATAGATATAGTTGTGAACTTGTGAACATTTAATACAACTATATTCATTTTCCATGGGTTAACGTAGGTAAACTCAGTAGTTACGTAATAATTAATGTTTTAACGTGATTAAGAGGGAGAGAAAGCATCGCGCAGCGTCAGCGTGCCACAGACGACCTCATTTCAGCCTCCCTAATCCTGCATAAGTTAGTACACTCGGAACGTTTTCCGGATTTATTAATTATCTGGATTTCATTTCGGTTGGTTTATGATAACCAATTTTTGCGCCGACGATATCCGTCCATCCTTCCGTCTGTTAGAGAATTCTATTTATCCCAATAACTGCTCATTGACAAACAGTTCGGTTTTGAAGCTCGGCATTCGTTCGTAAAATAGATAAACCGCTGAACTTACACACTGACAAAGTTTCGTGAGGTCCGACGAAAATCTGTGTTATTCCGCTTAAAATAAATTCAATATTGTTTTCTCGATATTCCATCAAAGTGTGGAGTGAGGTATGCATAAAAATGTGCAATGCACATTCGCGTTGCAGAAAAACTCGCGTAAAAACTTCTCTCAACAGTTTTCTAACTCACTTCGCTTTTCTTCTTGCGGAAAGAATGTTTTCCTCTCTTTGCAAATAATGTTCAATATTAGTTCCGTGGTATACTACAAAAAGTATGTATTATAAGTTGAAAGTAATAAAGAGATATGAATTTGTGTGCTTTTAGAATCAAACCTGGTGAGGTAAAGAATTCCCAATTTCTGCTGTTTTGACAAATAGAGTGATAATTTCACCAGATGTGAGCTAGCATTAAATGTCTTTCTTCCGCTAACTGATCTTTCGAGTACGAAAGGGGAGCTAAATTAAATATCAGTTATTGAAGCTAAACAAAATTTCAAATTGTTTTTTCCGGCCGAATTGCGTTCGTCAGAATAACGATGACTTGAATATTGCTGTCGGAAAACCCGAAAAGTTGGAGCTATGTGGCACAAAAAATATTACAGAAACATGTTATGCCGAGGGACTGCTCCGGAAGAAATTTGCGGGAGGATTTCATAAGTTTTTAAGTCGTGTTTATTGTTAATCGTATTATATTATATTAAAATAATACCCTGAAAGTTAGTGACATACATGTCTTTTGTTATAATAATATATTATCTCACACATTTAATTTAACTCCTAAACTGACTAAAAAAAATACCCTACCTATATGCCAAATACCCTCTACCTTAATACCTTACCTTTGACTCTGTCTTATAAAACCAATTTATCAGTAAAATTAGTCACGATCGAACTCTCTACTTATATTGCCAAAGGTTATTCACAGATATTATTATTATTATGTTGTAGAGTTATGAGCTGAACGTCAATAAATGAACAGTAAACGTTATCAAACGGCCGTCGATCGTAATGAAGGAACAGTAACGGCAATTTCCGAGCCCACTGTCACGTCGTGATGAGGGAACAAGGGACCGAACCTAACGCAAAAAAGGGTAACGAATGTTTCCCTAAATGTTAACAATATATCACTCCCTAAGTGACGACTCGTTTGCGAGTCGAATTCAAAATACATATTATCTCGATCGTTAATATCGTAACTCGATATCAGTGGTAATTCGGAGCTTCCGATGGATTTTGATAATTTATTGATAATTCAAATGATAAATGTTCCTATTTAAAATTGAGTTTATTCGATATGTTAAAGGGGGAAGATATTTATGTAGAACGGGAAACAATCAGAGGTCGTATTATAGAGAGGAGTGTGGCTGAAGTTGGAAACTCTTTGTTACAGTTACTTGTTACCTACTTAATAATACTTAGTTGAAAATCTACATTTTCATAGTGTCATTTGATTTTTGTATAACTTTTTAATAGTACCTCATTGGTACCTCACCTCTAAATAGAATAGAAAATATTTCTTCACGACGCGTACAATCGTATGACATAATCATCACCAACAGCTTATAATAGTCCACTGCTGAACTAACGGCCTCTCCCAAAAAAAGGAGGATTTGCCCATAATCACCACGCTGGGCGGCGCCGCGGCGGCTTGGTGATTGCAGTAGACGCTATTGCTGTTCTCTGTTACATTCCCATAGTCGCCTCGAACGACACGTACAGTAAGGGAGGGTGGTGACAGTTGTATTCTGTTGTGCCGTCACCACATGGCGTCTTATATAGTTTTTATTATTCTTCATATTTTTATTCTTAAATCCAAGTTATGATATCGTTGCAAGCAGTAACACTTCTTATATTCTATCTTTAATGGGAAATTTACTTTGAGCAAATTTACAAACACTTTTTGAGTTTCTCGTAGCTACATGGATGCAACTGTTGGAGCAGCTGCCAGTGATGGATGTAATGACTGTTCGCGCTTATTAAGTTTGATTTCTCTTACGCCATGATGGATAGAGTTTTTACACTCTGTGCTAAGTGACGAGTATAGAGAGCGATCTTTTGATATTTTTTCTCAGAAGTTGAGTCAGTGGCGAAAAATAGACTATCCTTTATATTAAGAAAGACAACAATAACTTTGTATAGATTCACATTGAAGCACTGAATAATATTTGGATTTAGTATAATTTGATCGCAACAGCGAGATGTAACACGCTTGGCGGAGGAAATTTTAAAGATAAAATAAAAATCTCTAACAATATAATGTAAAAATAAATTACAACAAAAGCAACAGAACAGGTAACAAAAGAAAGTCAAACGAATTTTGCATAATCAAATTACTTCTGGGGAAATATCTTCACTGGGTATCGATTTTCTGATTTAAATAGGTCACAAGGCGGCTAATTGAGATTATTGGCAAAAGCTCAAATCGGACTTCGAGTATTTTTTCTGTTCAAAAAATTATTTGATAAATTTGCTTTTCACTCGAATTACGAGCAAAAGCCGAAAACAATCAAATTTAAACTTAATGAGATTGAAATTTCCGGCTATCTATTTTCGTTAGCAGCTCTTAGTAACCATATATTTTTACGTAGGTTTCATTTGCTAACAATTAAGGCTAAAAACTTAAATTAAACTAAACTTAAAATATTTAAGTTGCAGTGTTACTCATTAAAGTAAGAGTAAAGTTATGGACTAAAGAAGGAGCAGACTTGGCCGCAGTGAAGATATCACTACATTAATAGGCTGAAGTTTTAAGAAATGGATCCTGGGGTTTGGCCCGTTTTTATCAGGAAAGTTTTTGTTTGGGATAGATCTTTACGAATGAGGTCCGTGGTATTAGTGTGCGTGAGTTTAAACACACACGACACGACGTACGATACGACTTGTCACACAAAATGTTACGATTTTCTGAATAGATCCAATTTTGACTGAATTGTAGTACCTATAAATACGTATTTAAAATGTAAGTATTGATTCACAAATTAATTGACAAATTTTACGATAGTCATATAATTCATCGATTATAATAAATTTGTCTCTTTTTTATATGTCTGAACTGTATTCTGATAAATGTTTCCGATTCCTTTATTAAACATTCAAATCGGTCGTTTAGTTTTTAAATTTTTAAATTATGACATATGTTATGAAATGTATAAGGCAAAAATGTGTACTTAACCAAAAGTTTTATAATAGAATTCCACGTTCTTATTTGCACATCATATTCATTGTTTGGCAAAGAAAGTCACGCGAGAAGACAGAACATTTTAAAATGAAAAATAGATTGTCGTTTATAGTTACGTGCAAGCTTGCGTACAGCTGCGAGGTAATGCCACCGAGTACACCTGGGGCGTGCCACCGCAACTTTTATGCCAACTACGAGTGTGTTGAACAATGATTTTGAATTTATATACTGTTACGTCTCGTGATTGTAAGAAACATTTACGCCACTTATCAGCTACATCACATTTAATGATACTGTATCATCTATAGACCGTTGTCTATCGACCTACAGTCTATTGACCAAATTTGCGGTATTGGTCTACAGTCTACCGAGCCTATAGATATACGGTACCGGTCTGCGATCTATCGAGCGAATATACGGTGTCGGTGTATGGTCTATGGAGCCGATATGCGGTATTGGTCTACAGTCTATCGAGCCGATATGCGGTATAGGTCTACAGTCTATCGAGCCAATATGCGGTATCGGTGTATGGTCTATAAAGCCGATATAGAACAATGTCCTCTTGCTGATTTCTGCACTATATAACTAATTCATTAAAAACTGAGACCCGAGTGAAATGAGTTTACAATTTAGCATTAAATGTTTGGTCCAACGTGAGCTTTCCACGAGAGATAAGATTGAGGTAGGATAAACATATATTATGTTCTGAATAGAACACACGTCAAAAAGTAAGCCCAGGCATACTTTGACATTTTGCTCCGTTTAAAATTTAAAGAGAACCAGAACTACAAACTACATCAAACATTACAAATCAAATTACATAATAATTAAAAATTAATAATTAAAAAAAATAAGTAAATTTAAACTCAAAATTGCTTTTTTTGTTGGAACAAAGAAATATATAAATAAACCTTACTGAAAGGTTACGGTAACATAATAGAAATTCCTCGTAAAATACCCTATATCTACGTGTACATCATCTTACTGAAGCAAAGATATTTATAAGGTACGGTGAGAGATAAGGCTCTTTGCAAAAAAAAAAAAAATACAGACGAATTGATTTTTTCCTCTTTTTTTGTAGTTTGTTAAAAAATCACGACGATCCATCGCTCTGTCGCAGCGTAAAAGAAGGACATACCAACCAACATACTTTCACGTTTATAATAATAGTAAGATTTTATGTTGTGTAAGTTTTATTATCTTGTTGAAGTAATGTTAAAATAGCCTAGAACTTTACCATCCTGCATCAATGTAAACTGGTGAAGGGGATTGTGGCCAACCCAATCGGAAGTTCTTAGTTCAATGTAGTATTTTAAAATATTACACCCTTGAAAAGGTAAAATAAGCCATGTAGCTTTTTAAAAAACAATTCCAATACCACTTCGGTCCTCAGGGGTAGCAACGCACCAGTGACCAGCTTCGAATGGGACAAATACGAATGATTACTAACTGGTATTACTAATAATCCTATTAACAGGATTCACTTACACTTACAGTCCTAACTCCCATACTACTGCTACAAACAGGCGTAACCAATAGACCCTCGTCAAGTTCTATTCGAAGTATGTCACCGATATCTATGGTCGGCTGTGGTTGCGGCATGCACGTTTGTTTTCTTATCATATAAAAAAATTAATAAAAGTACGAGTATAACTTATTTATTTATTTAAATATTTACGTTTTATTACATTTGTACAATGAACGGACTAATGCCTGATGCCTAATGGCATTATCTAGCAGTCAACCCTTGCGATGGTGAGAAAGATGAGGTAGGCGTTAAAAAAGTTAATTTGATTTATAGATAACTGAAAGTTTGAGATAAATATACTAAAACTAAATACTATCATAT
>DWLO01000864.1:0-17293 GCA_018245335.1 Dalla quadristriga | reverse complement strand
CATTGGAGCAGCGTGGTGGAGTATGCTCCAGGCCTCCTCAGTTGTGAGGAGAGACCCGTGCCCAGCAGTGGGCCATTGTGGGTTACAGCCACAGATATGTTTGTAAGTGTGAGTCACGTCTCTTATTGTAACTTCGAATAGTAAGTTTTTAGCATAGACAAATTGTAATTTATGTAAGTTAGATAGGATCAATAATCCTTATTTTCGATAAGTGTCGATGTATAATTATTAATGGTGTTATAGAAGCTAAAAATATACTTTCGAAACTTAAAACTTTGATAATATTTGACCAGACTGATACGATTGTAAATTTTTTGTTCGATTGTAAAATTGTATATTTGACACACACATAAGTACTTAATAAAAAAGTAGTGTGTCAATTATATGAGTTTACATGGCACCTATTTAGTAGCATTTCCAAATCTTTATAGTAGGGATTATACTAAGTAAAATTTTGGCACCAAATTTTTCGTACCAGGCGATGAGACCGTTAGCTACAATGTATTTTTATATGTCTACAACCCGAGGATCCGACACTGGTACAAACAATTGAATTTCAACTACGGAGTACCTACCTAATTTGGAACGTTTCGTGTGTCAATACTTCTTTCTGATCGCGAATAATAAGTTAAAATGGGTGTAGCAACGATGCTTCCCCAGCCCAAAATTGTTGACAATCCTATCTAGCCACTATACCTAATCCATTTGCGTCACTATTCATACTCAGTCTTGGTACTTACCGCTATTTAGCGGTTGTCTTGTCACTAACTCAGCAGTAGGTTCCGCGTATAACCTTACCTTGCTGGGAAAGTCTTATTGGTCTACAAGTATACTAGTGCGCGCGTAAATGTAAGCGTTTTAAATTAAGTACACCAATTTTGTAAAAGCATAGTATGATATGAGTTATGATACTAATTAATCACTGTGCCGCGCTGCGGCGTTGTGTTCCAAGCTCAACTTAGGTTTAAGGTTTTTAGTATCTTTTCAATTCCACTAATTTTCCTTCATTAACAGGATTATGAACCTTATTTTTGAACATATTATTATGTTTATGATCTAAGTACCTTATTAAAAAAATAAAACACGATTACGTGAAATTTTGAAAAATATTATGAATTACTCTCTAATTACTTTCTATTTTCTGTGCCACTATTTTTACGAACAAGTCCATGGAATTATTTTTAAAACATTAAGTAATCATTTCTAAAAAATCCAAAATTATTTTCTTATTCTGTCAAAATTTTGTGAAAAAAAAATCAAAGATGTTAAGCGCTTACGTTGATTATTTTCTAGCGCCCGCTTACTAGAGCCATCTCATCATATACTTACATTAAATAGTTGCATCACTGTCATTTTAAAACTCCGTAGTCCTCCGTGATTGGTCCGTGATCCGTCCGCTTCATTTTCAAGTGAGGTGGATTGATGTATCCTCTTAAATTTACAATATAACCTTGACGAAACCAAGATATTGTTGCCACAATAATGGATATTCTTTACTTATATATTTACTTCTTTACTATGTAGTCATATTTAATTGACAGATAATTTCATAGGTAAATAAAATACACATAAAATCCTCTGACAAAGCAAACAGGACCAATTTCATAGCATTTGATTTTATTTCAAAGCCAGTAAATATAGTTTATGCTACAAATCGATTTTGCGTTTTATGATTTGCTTTGTATCAAAGCAAATGAAAGCTGTAACACTTGAATTTAGTAAGTAAGTAATAACATTGTAATATTTTGTCTGATTTGAAAGAAAATATCATTACGTTTACAAAAAACACGTTTTACTTCTGTTTAACTATACATTTATTTCGGATGAAGAATTACTTTTGTTTTGCCCTTGTCAATATGATCAACCTATCGTAAGATATAAAAAACAGCAAAACCAGTGAACCTTACTAGTTATCCCAAGTCTCAATAGATAAGAATAAAAAGTAAAATTATTAGAACAAACTTAGGAGTCATAAATGTAATGTTCCTTATGCTTAATTAACTTCAAACTACTGTGTTATGTAATTATAAGGTATGTGTCATTTAGGTAGCGTAAAAGAAATAATTGAAGTAAGTAACTATTATTGGTAGGTAGTTGTTGTGCCAATGTGTAAAGATTCCTTTGAAACAGCTAGATTAGATTTTTATTTATTGCACGAGTGTTATATCTAGAATGAGTAAAGTGTTAAAGTAAAGAATTTATTAAAATTAAGTAACCGTTTATATTGTATGTGCGTGTATTATGATAGGAGTGAAATGGTTACTAGTAATATTGTTTTCAACCGTTTGACCTATAAATTTTCTTAATACTGACGAAAATAGACTCAATAAAGTCAATCCTCTCATTTCGTGCAAGAATAGGCGCTTATCGCCACAAATCGTAAGTTTTTTTAGTAATGGCCTTGATCCTTCTTTCTTAATTTTTTTAGTTGTATTTATCCATGTGGTTGAATAAAGATATATTAGACTGCATTTTTCATAGACAAGGTAAAGAGCAGAACACGATGGTGAAATGTATCTTATGATAACATAATTTTGTAATTTTTTGTAAATAAAACTAATATAGATAGTTATTATTAAATTTATACAGTCATCGAAATTTTAATGTTACATTATTCATTCAGTTATGATGAAATACCTGAGTACATGTACTGTTGACCTAAACATTGTGATTAAAGAGAATTACTTAAATAAATATTATTAAAAAATTTGTATTATTTTAGTCTTCTGCAATGTTTCGGTTATAAAAACTGATAAACCTAACATAAATCATACTTTGGCATGATTAATTATTTATTTCCTCATCTAATCCGTACACTCCGCCCGGCCCTGGGCACTCTGATGCGACTCTCAAGCGGATTCACGCTGTCGTCTTCAGGTCATCAGTCCAACTGTGCTACCGTAGGTATAGAGTCGTGATCTGTATTCGAGGACCTTTCTTCCCCATCGGTTATCAGTCCTTCGAACGACGTGGCCTGCCCATTGCCTCTTCAGCTTACTTATTCTGCGAGCAATGTCGTAGTAACCTGACGTACAAACCTTTGTACGTCTAGGAATTTCACAAAATTTTCCGAGTCTCTGTTATTTTACAAACCATTTTTAGTTATCCTTTTGACTAAAAACCGTTAGTAAGTATTTGAGTAAAAGGCGGTATGGCAACAACAATAATTTATTTTCCACACAGTTACACATACATCAAAGTTTAATACAAAACGAAGTAAAGCAGCACAGCACATATTTTGGAAGGTTAAAATTAATCGCTAATTTTATATGTACCACGATAGCTTGTCACTACTGAAAAAGGAGAAATACAATATTGTAATACTTAATTAGATCGACAGTTATGATGCCTGTAATAAATAGATTACACAAGACGTGTTACATTTAATTCCACTTTGAACAGTCAGGCGGAACACGAGAAGTTACAAATTTTCAATAAAAAGTTTTGGCTAATCAATAAATTATGTAGAAAGTATAAACTTTCCGTTTCACAGAAAAAAGCGCGGGCGCTATACGTACTTGTACCTACTTGAGGCTAACCTACTAATGTACGTAGAGTTAAGGTGGTTATAAAAACTATATTATGATAGCTATATCGACTGGACAAATAAGTACTTTCTGTCTGAAAAGGCAGCACATTCAAAGACAACCAATATCAGTCATAGTCAAAAAATAAAGCCGGACCGCGCGCCCGCCCTTTCGTTGCGATACATACCTAGTAATACGAACGATAGTCATTGCTCTTATTCTGCAATCAAATTTACGTAATCGCATGATAGGCTACAGGAACTTTGACCTTATGCACACTATGTGGTTACACGCAATTCGCAATATGGCTTATGAGGTTGACCTCTGGAAAAAACACGAATGTTGAACCTATTCGGACCAGAAGTTTGTATTGAGTATTGCTGTTTTAAGCGATTTAATTAAAAATTGCTCTTTTATGTAACTATTAAGACAGTTTGCCTGCATTTTTTGTTTGGGATCAACCGTATAGTTAGCAAGCTGGAATGTAACCACATAGTGGCCATGAGACCTTTAACAGATAACTATTAAATATGGAAGTATAGCAACATAAATATATTTTATACAAAATTTACGAATAAAAATATTCTGAATACGAAATGTAATTATTGTTTATGTTACCGTAATATTGTAAGAGCCGTCAGACTAAGCCTAGGATAGATTATAAACAAACTGAGTATTGTGAACGGCAACAATATAAGGGCTTTAAAATTTATATTAAAATATTGTACTCGTATCTTACCAATAAATAAAATAGGAGTGGTATGTCTGTGATATTGAAATAAAACAATACATAAATGGAATAATATCCAATTTATATGACACCTAAACATAATCATCCAATTTTAGAATGCTTGTTTGTCTGTCGGTCTCTCTGTCTACTGTTTATTTTGTCGCGATTAGGTTTCGAAATCGCTGAACGGATTGAATGAATATTTCAGGGATTGGAAAGAGTACATACTCAACTTATTTGTTTTATCTCAATATCTCAAATGGCTTTTAGTTATAGACCTTACGAGTCTGTACCACTTTTCACTGTTTAGTTTTTTTGTATTTCGAGATATCACGCAGGCGAAGTCGTGAGCTCCCCGTAGTTTACAATATAACATTTACATTTCAACATATCTGAAGCTGCTATAATTTAATTTAGTATAATATACGTTGCTAGCACTAAAATTAAATAAACATTAAACTAAATAAGCATTCTCTGGATTTGACGGTCAAACGTCAGAAGATTATAAACCATAAAAAATGCATCAGTTAATCAAGTTATGAGCTGCTCAACATACTCCATCAATTAAAAACTCACTAGATTTATTATACATAGTTTGACGGTTTTTACAATATTCCAGTAACTAATACACGTACAGACAATTTATAATAGTTAATTCATAAATATATAAAAGAAATATTTTCAGTATAAGAAATAACAAGCGATTTTAAAAGAAACTAAATATTCGAATGTCAAATATTTAATAATCAAATCAACGCTTGCAAACATCAAGATCTCTCATGGAATATATTTTCAGTTATTAATGTCCTAGTGGACAAAGGAATGTGGAGGTGAGAGCTTTGTGGAATAATAATGAGATTAATTTAATGTGGCTCCTACCAACAACAGCTTTGCACTAAATATAGATGAAAATATACACATATTGGCCTCGAACGGGAAGCCGCACAAAATAATCAAGGCGAATGGAACTAACAGAGACTAGCCTGCTAACATATCCCACTTATGAATCATAAATCTTGACTTTCTAAATAAATGAATACATACTACGTTAACATAACAACGATATATACCTCTATTTTTGCCAGTTACTAATAATACTAGAACTAAAATGAACGTAACAAAAATAAAACAATAAACAGTATGATTTTTAGATCTTTGTTTATAAGTATCTTTTTAAATTCAGGATTATTTGGATTGTAGCCTGTGGTTGAGGCAAAAAATATTTAGTGTTTTCTTTATTTTAGATTTAAAATAAAATATACATGTAAGTAAGGTCACGGAACGTATAGAAGGTACATCACATATTAATATATTCAGACTAGTAATTTCCTGCCACATACCTAATACCTACCAAAGTTTTGGTAAAACTTAATTAAGTTATTAGTAGGTAACTAATCATCAGATTTAGATAATATTATTTCTTGTCGTAATACCTAATATTCCATTGATGATTGGTATTTTAAGATAATAGGTATTTTCTTTCTACCCTCTTTATGACTATGACCAGAGTAGTGTGAGCGCATTTCAATAAATCAATACTAACGAAGTCGGAATACGATTACTTCTCAGATAATATGCGAATAGAGGATCTACGCCAAATATAACCTTTTACGTCAGAACATTGCTTTCGAGGTAAACAAAATTCGCGTCGATGGCCATAAAACGTAAAGTTTGACGGTCATATCTATTTCAGATTGCAATGCATTTACAAACTCAATATAAACAAGAACAGGCATAATACTAACAAGAGCCATTGCGTAATATTTCTTACAAAATATTAAGAGTGATTATTGTAATAGTTTGTGAATTAATTTAATACTAATGGTAACATTATACTGGGAAACTTATACTGTAATTGATCAATTAAATAAAAACGTACTCATAAATCATTGCCTAAGTTAAAGGTTTATTTCAAATATATTTAAGTACATTTTACAATTGGGATTATAATATTATTTATATCTTAGTAATAGAATAGGAATGTGCACATTGATAGGTATTATTATTACATACATTATTTAATAAAGAAGAACTAGAAAAATAATTTTACTTCTGATTACAATTGTAATAATAATATCATAGTAATAATATATTATGCTTAGTCTAAAGATTATGTGTAGGTACATTAACGATTCCTACATAATTATAGCCCACCTACTAGACAACGTGTTAAGTGTATTTCATTCGTTTAATACGACAAAAAATGATTGCTGAGTGAAATGTGCAGATAGTGCCACTTCCTTAGCTAATAACAGTAATTACTATAATTTTGCGCCTTATTGCAATAGGACGAGCCAATGAGATTTAGTCCAGTCCAATTATCCGGAATAAAGTTACAACTGCGAAATGACAGGTAGAAAACTATCAGTAATATAAATATAGAAGCTATCAGTAATGTATTAAAAATAAGCTCCACGAACGGTCTTTTACTTTGAACTGAGGAACTAAGGGTACTGAACCTAACTTCTTTTGCCAACTCGTAGGGAGTGAAGTTGGGTTTGCGGGGTTAAGTTCCCAAACTAAAGGGAAATATTATCACGAATACAGTCACATACTAACAATGGAGTTATATTCCATATTAGCTGGTTATTTTCCACATTAAAATGCGAGCCAGGCGTGGCATTCTGTATCTGTTAAAATCAAAATCTGCTTCTCTTGTGCAGGATCAGCAGTTAATTAAGATTCGGACCTATCTTTTGTGGAATAACTGAGCAAGAATCAGTTACTTTGGACTACCTAAGGCCTAATGCACAGAGCCATAGCTTAGCGCTCCGCTCAGAGGCATATTTCTTTTGCATGTACCGGCTATATTATTAAAAACATTACTACTATTAATCATATTGCTATTTTACTTTCATTCAACTGTTAGTAAGCAGGTACTTACTGTACTTTTAGTAAGCACTAATAAATCAATCGATCAGTAGGTATAAAAATGTTTCAATATTGTTTAGTAGGTTGTGAGAAGATTTGTGTTTAGAATAATATTATCTATATTCCTTCAGCGCATTATTTATTAAGATTTTATCAACGTTTGTCAGTATATTTCAGTTTTAATTTGTAAACTACCTATAATCGTCTACTTTTATGTATTTCAGTCAACCTATCAATTTGCTTTTTTCATAAATTATTTACATTGCGTGTACATTTTCTAAACTATGACTCCCGATATTTAATTTGTGGTACATCACATCTGCCATCCTAGCCAAAAACATTTTCTGTAAGCGTCAACGCCAAACGATCTCTTTATTGAAATGTAAACGTATCGTGGCGTTTATTAATGAAGTGTTAGAGAGAGATGTTGTTTTTGAGAAAAACAAGCGCTTATTGGGTCACGATGCTTAACGGTCCATCCATTTATTACGTAACACGATTTAGAGGGGGACCATATTTTAGCAAAAGAAGTTCTATGCCACATCGGAGCTGATGATGAATGGGTTGACGTCGAAGATCTCATTATCCTTAATGAGGAATCAGAAGCGACACCTATAATTGACCAATAATTTTGATGACTCCGTAAAGCGTTGATTAGTGACTAATAATGACCCTGACTGACGATCTGTTAGTCCCGGGTTCGATCCCCGGTCGGGGCAAGATAATTTATTTGGCAGATAAATGTTTGTACTCGGATCTTGGGTGTGTAAAATTATGTTGTTTTCTGTATGTGTCCGCCACCCGCAACACAGGGAATCCTAGTGCGCGAGTGAGTGTGCAAGTGATTATTAAAAAAAAAAAAAAAAAGTAAGTATTCCAGTGGCAGATCCACTTTCCAAATGTGTTTTGACTAATCTAATCTCATAAAGATGAACGATAAAGAGAAACTTTAAAATAAAACCAGAGTTAATTACTACCAAAACAAAAAAAATATAAGTAGTTACCTACAAAACAAACATTATTTCTTTGAAAAATAAAAAATAAAATAAACCAAACATGTAAGTATTCATTTTATCTTTTAGATTCTTACGTAATAAATACTAATTAGGGAGGAGGGTGTCGGCCATTTCTTATTTTTTCTTACACAGGGAGGGAGGGGATCAATAACTGGTAAATATCGTGTTACGTAATGAATGGATAACAGATTCTTGAAAGAGCACAATATTGATTAAGTGAACTTACTAAGTAGTGGTGGTGATAGTGATTGTCATAGTAATGATGATGATGGGGATTGTGGTGGTGATGATTTTTATTGTGGTGAATATTATGGTGATAATGGTTATCCATGTCTCAGCATAACGTCAGCTTATTTTTCTGTAACTTATCTAATTCTCAAAAATTTTGAAGAAGGCGTTTAACGCTTACGGATTTTTTTTTTGTCTAGGAAACTACTTATACCTGTATTGTGTTTTAGTTTAGTAAGCCTTGAAAATAAATTATAAAAATATATGGTCAAAAAGTTATTTATTTATTAAATATGAATCAATGACCCAACACAATATTGTTCACTTAACATTTGTTTAAGAGAACTAATGTTTGAAATGGTTCTTTCTGACTAAATAAGAAAATGCTCTGTTTTGCACCGCAACCAGGCGAAAGCGTTCAATTTTGAAACACCTTATTTCTAAAAGTCTAACAAAATATTTCTCTATGTAATACTTACGTACAAACAAATAACAAGAGGTAAGTAGTACACGTAATATCCATAGTAATATTTTAAATAATTTAACCACACAGCTTAACATTAATTACCACATTTTATGATAAATATTTCAAAAACTATCATGTAATGAATAAGTTACCTACTACTTACATCACTAAAAGCAATCTCAAACCATGGTGAAATGAATGATGGGTAGATTACTTGACTACATAGCGTGTATAGCGGTTTAAAAACGTACCAGGAGATAAGGGAATAACATGATACATAGGAGTACATAATATAATTGTACAATACTACTGGATAAAGCTACACTGATACTAATAATCCAGTAATCAATAACATGTACTTTGAAAAACCGATAAGTATATTATGCGTTATACAAACGCAAGGCAACAAAGGCCATATTTCTCCACCCTGAAACCTTTCAGTTTTGTATTGAGATTGATATTATATGTACGAGAACATTATTCGAGCCTTACGATTTGTTCTTTTTAAAAATGTTGTTGGAAACATTTTAAAATTAAGTATAGGGAACGCTGTACAAACAGCGTATCAGTGTGGCTTCGCACAAGCTTCAAACGTTATATTACATGAGACTAGATAGATCATTTAGCTTACTCAGCTAATAGAGAGATTCATTTCAAAAAGTATCTATAAAGTTTTCTAATAATATTTTAAATAACTGAGTAAGAAAAAATCGGAATATTCAAATTTATCAAGGTACATAGTGACCACGAACACAGATATAGCTACATCAAAGATAAAAACCAACATTTACACTGCACATTGATCTTCACTGAGTTGTTAGTAGTAAAGTTACAGTATTTTTCGTCGATTAAGCAATTATATCATCACTTTCAGTTTACTGTTTTTTTAGAATGTAATTTTCATATCCATAACCCTTAAAAGAAATAAGATTTAAAAATATATTTAAAATAAGTATATAATTATTAAATATAATAAACTTAACGTCGGCCGCGAGACGACGTGGAGTTACTTACCGGGGCCAGGAGTCTTCGCGGCACCAGGAGCCTAGCGTTGCCCCTCGCGGCACGCACGGCACCGGGCTGCTTCAAGTCAGCCAGGTGAGACGCGTACCCATCATTTAAAACCGTTGCCAAATTATTGTACTTCTTACTGATACGCCCAATCGCATAGATTTGTTTTGGTGACAAACCACAATTGTGATACACGCTGATGTCCTTCCCGGATCCGTATGCAGCGTGAATAATAACGCCATGTTCCGTAATAAGATTGTTCAAATGGGCGGCTTTATGGCCCAAGGGATCTGTCGAGAATCCATCCGAAAAGAAGACCAATCCATGGGGAAAGTTATGTTCGGCGAGCCAAGAAACAACTTTTCTTTGTTGCATATCCGGTCTTCCAGTAATATAAAGGATAAGATATCCTAAGTCTTGCCAAAACCTAACGACATCAACCGCCCCCGCTCTTACTTTTGGATCGCGGCCAGTAACTGACACACTAGCTGTAAATGATCCATCGATGCTGAACACTATACATTCCGTCTGTGGAGGCACAACTGCCAGATGGAAATTACAGCTTGTACGGTCACCTCGTACAACAACACGCATAGGATAAATCCCGCATCCAACACTTTGTTTATCGGAAAGCGTATATGTAATTCTTCCGGTTTTATCTGTAACTACCGTGGAAAGAAGGATCCATTCGCCTGCTGGAGGATCTTTTATCATGTGTACGTCGACTTTTTCTCCAGTCAATGTTATCATATCTAAAGGCCCATAAATGAATCTAGCCGTAAATGATTGCGGGCACCCCTCTTTGACGATAACATCGTTAGCTCTATGGTTAGCCGCAACGTTTTTCAATTTTACAGACGTTCTTTTCCTCATCCATTTTTCTCTTTCTTGTCCAGAGTCAAACATAGAACACTCCTTATCGTCAGAATGCCCATATAAGGCTAGATCAAAATGACCCACTTGTCTTAGTATAAATGCTATAACATCTGAACTTTCCCAATAACTGGCGTGAAAAAGATGTGGAAGTGCATTAGTAGGAAAATTAGCTAAGCCTTCCGGACAATAGAGTGCATAGTCAAGCCTCTTTGAACCCCACCATTTTTGCTGCAAAGCATTCATTGTAATTAAGGGAATATTATCAACCAGTCCACTAATTGTACTTTGCACTGATGCTTCGGAAAGCCGTCTCAAAATTGGCGTAGGCGGCATTTGCAGATGATCTCCAAACAGTTGTGGATGACTTTGTATCAATTCCATCAAATGATAAGGCTGTCCGTTACCTAACGGATACTTTGCGTACCTAGCAACGTTGATAGGTGGTAAATCGGTAAATCTGGCTGACAGCAAAGGTTCCAATCTAGAAGCAACAGGGTCCGTTGGATGAAATAGGTTATACACTTGCTGAGCAGGTGGTTTTATTATTTCGCGAAACTTGTCATCCGATATTTTCCTTGAAGCCAGAATAAGCGATAAAGGACTGCCAAACATGAAAAAATCGCTAACTTCAAATTCAAACTTAGTCTGATTATCACTTGCTGTCGATGATCGCCTTCTGGGTGTTGGAGCTTGAAGGTGGGATTTATTTAAATATTGTTCAGGTTCATTTGGAATAGTAATTTCAGTATCTAGTATGCTATTCTCACTATCATGGCGTGATTGATACTGCACAGTTCGGCTAAGTGCATCGTAGGCGAGTACAGATCCCATGCTATCCCCCACTATACATACTTGGCCATTAAATCCTTTTCCGTCATCTGATTTAATAAATTCGTTATAAACCATATTTGCTGAATTTATGGTCCTAATTATAGATTCTGCATAATCGGGGGAATTTGTTGCAATAAGTGGAATAGCACCTATAGGTATTAGGTCGTTTGTAAGGGAAGGTGTTTCCATAGTAGAGGGTGAACAGTCGAAACTATAAGGACTCAATGTAGACAGAACTCCAAGGGCTTCAGTGCAAACAGATGGGCATGATACAAGCTTTATAGTAACATGTCCAACTAAGGTTGGATAGTGCTGACGCATAACGGATTCAAATGCGCCTTTAAATGTAGTTACGTCTGACTTTTTAGCCGTCATATCGAAGTTAACATCTAAAACACTTCCAGCATGAAAGACTAGTATTAATACTGTTGTTGAACAAGAACCATGCACTGGTGTGTCTGGACAGCCATCCATACTTTGATGACTCTGTAATCCCACTCTACGAGAACCTCTTTCTGAAGTTACTCTCTTTAAGAAATTTGGATTAAAGATACTATCTTCTTGACTTTGGTCAGTTTGTGTAGGTGATACATCAACATCACCTTCATCTAGTGAACACATGGATGACCACTTGTTAAGAGTTGATTCACAATCATAGAATTCATCTTCAGAACCAGTCTCTGTTTCTGATTCCCTTACAAGAGTTTCCATTCGCCAACTTGCCACCTGAGCTTGCAAGCTCTTAATAGAGTCAGAGGAAGATGACCGCAGATTTGATTTTGGTGAACTTTTGTGGTCTGATGGAGGTGTGCTATCAGGAGATAAATGTTTTTTAACTCTCTTTTCTGCCGCGCTTTTCTTAGTTGTAACTGGCGTGGCAAGGTCTTCGTTTTTTTCCAGACTACTCATAGTAGCTGCCAGAGATTTAGAATTTTCTTCAGAAATATCTTGGTCATCACTCGTATCACCTGCCATTTTTTTCTGCAAAGCTAACTGGGTTTGCCTTTCTATTTCTCGTATGTCATCCATTGTAAGCCCGTTCCATTCATCTTGCCAAGCCCACGCCTGCCTATGCGCCCTAAGCATAGTTTTCCTTAATGCAATATCATGAATGAATTTTTCCAACTTAGTTTGCATGCCCCAATAGCGAAATTCTACTCTACATAGTTTGTAAGCACACATTAATGATTTTCCGTTAGGTGTAGGTTGTGGTTTTCCTTTTACTTCATGCCAATAGTCATCCAACCAATTGTCAGTGAGAGGGCCCCTCTTACATTTTTGAGAAATAAACAACTTTGGATCTTCCTCCTTCACATAGTCTGCTCCACATAGCTGATCTTTAACTACATCAATAAGATCAACAATTCTGTTTTTTAAATCACTTCCACTCAGTTTAAATACATTGTCTTGGTGGCCATTATCGGCAAAATAGTATGTTTCTATTTCTAAAGAAAACTTCTCAACAAATGGGCAAGTATATCTTGTTTTTGTATATGGATAAGCATTCCAAGCTTCCTCAGAAACAGTTAAGGCAGATTTCGGAAGTAAACTCTTAAACCACCCTGGTAAGTGGCTACCCACATGATAGATTTTTTGTGTGTACTGACCTTTACCTCCAGGGCCATTTTCGTAGGGCTCATTGACAAGAATTTCCACCCCACTTCCTTCACCGGAACTCTCTTCGCGACTTTTCTTAGCTATCATATACAGTTGAGCTATTCTATATTCTTCTACTGTGAGGGGCAAAGGGATCCGATACTCTTTAATAAGCATTTTGAATGTTGATTATTCTAATAGTCGGAACGAATCATAACCTGAAACAAAAATAACTTTATCAATGCTAAAATCTCATTACAATTTAATGAAAAGCATTAGGGTAGAAAATCTATATGACTGTATCTTAAAAACTCCAGAACATATTATATACTAAGCGCCCCCGCAGACTACACTTTCGATCGGCTAATAGTTTAATCAGGGACCTTAGTCGGAATACGTATTGCAATACAATATTTTAATTTCAAGTATTTGGATTGCATACATCTTTCTATTGCCCGATAGAAAGACTGTAGTTAGGGCGAGGTGTAACACTATAACGTTAGGGTTCCGTACGTTAAAGGATAAAAGTAACCTTTTTAAGATCGCTCTTCTCGGGTTATCTGTCCCAGGCATTTTTAACAAAAACTTAGTTACCTATGAATTTGAAAGATAATGCTTAACGTCAGACCTGATAAGATAACGCGCACATCATTATGAAGAGTCAAAGGATAAAATACTTTCTAATAGCCCGCGGTGCTACAAGGTTTTAATAGGACCTCAAAAATTTTTTTTGGCTGTAACGTAACTCAGACAGATTACTTTACTTACTAAAAAACTGGCCCAAAATGTAAAATGATTTCTAGTATTTGAGGAGCTTGCAAGAATAAGAAATAGGGCGTAATAAGCTTCCATTCGAAATTATGATATCGGTAGACGCAAAAATGTTACCGACATAACTCGCAGAGATAGCAAGCCAAAGTAAAAATAGGGAGGCCAAGTCGTCGAAAGGACTGATAACCGATGGGGAAAAAGGCCCACGAAAACACTTTCGGCCAAGTGACCAAGTGACCAAGTTCGGCTTTCCGAAGGGCTTTGCAGAGGGTGCCGCACCGGCAATGTGTATATTTTATCTGTAGTTATAAATACAATATCGAACGTAACCGATTTTGTTTCAAATTAATTGAAAAATGTTGTATGTTCTTATAGCTATGATTAATTAAAAGAACTGATATGAAATTTGGCATCCGTTAGATCTAAACTCTTTTATTGGTGACGCCGACCACCACAAATGTTGTTTGTGTCCAACTTGGCTACTTTTTCACATTTATGTTTTGTTGGGATAAATTTAACACAGGCATAGTCGTAGCCAACAGCTAGTACTATATATATATTATATCTATAACAGAGGTGCATCGGCCGGAGAGTAATATAGGCTACTTTTTATCGCAGAGAATTACATGGTGGGATAGCTATGGGAATTTTACAACGGAAAAGTCTTGATCTAAATAAGTTTATTAAATCATTCTTTGTTTCCAACACTTTGCTTCATTAAACCCAATATAAGTTTTAATAATACCTACATAATATATTATTTTATCCTCAATAACCTTACCTCATTCATAATCATGATGATAAACTAACAACTACAGTAGGAAATTGAATGGGTAAAAATTTAAACAAATAGTACTTAAGTAACAGTGTTTTTGTTCATTTTCATAAGAACAATGCCTTATATTTCATTTCAGAAATGGCAGCAAAAACAATGATTTAAAACTGTAAATTAACCATTAAGCTACTTATAAGAGCATAATCTTCGAGTCAATCTTTGGACTTAGCTGAAAATATAAATCATACTTAAAATTCGCCTGGTATGTTTTTTATAGACATCCATTAAGAAAGGATTCAATGAAAAACCATCCCTAAAGGGATGAAAAAGTGGTTGTAAGGTTTTATGAAACTCCTATGAAATTGACCCCTATGGTGTCAGAATAAAAGATGAAGGTTGGTATGGTGTAATCTTTAGTTTTTAAGGTTAAAGCATTGAAAATCAGTATTTAGCTCATGATTGTAAATGAGGTAAAATCACACACAGACATATTTGGAAATCCTCCCCCGAGGTGGGAGACTATGAAATCACTGGTGGTGATGAAAGATTTAGCTTTTTAATTATGAGGTAAGAACAAATTTGTCAGGAGTTGGCTTTTTCAGGGTGAAAGCAAAGAAAATTGTTATCTAGGTTTTTGTTTCCGACTAATTTATTGTGCCATATTTTTGTTGTTTGGAAAATCATACTATAAGGTCGGGAAAGAAAATAATTAAAATTTGATATTGGGAAAAATACGATTATCGAATAAGCAAAATATACTGCAAGGAACTGCTAGTATTTTTAGCACCATAATTTGTTTAGAAGTTAGAAGGCTTTGAAAAGCAGGCAAATATCTTATCATCATATTTATACAAGAATATTACATGAAAGAAGGCATTGTTGACTGTCAAGTTAGACCTAGACATGTTGGTTTAAGGGCTATAAGGTAGGTATAATCTTTAATTCAATTAGAATTAAAGTACTACAGCTGTATAAGTACTGAGTTTTAAATTTTTGTAACACTTACATAAAAATTAAGAAAATGCTATTCAATTGGTAACATCAACAACAGAATATGTAGTGTTATTATTAAGTTATTTACTTATAGCTTAATAAATATTATTTTTAATTAACTATGATGTTAATAAAAGACAGCAGAATTGTAGAAATCACTAAGTCGTTAAGTATATTTAATAAATTTACTTAAATTAATAAAAATGCCTTAAAATTATTTTTATAACAATTTATCCTTATTTATCTGGATTTCAAAATCATGACGCTTGATTATCTTGGTAAGAAATATCTTAATGTTTCAACTCTGATGTAAGTATTTGATAATATCTGCTAGTACTTAAAATCTTCCCTCGATTTAATTCACAACGAAAATAATGTTTTGTAGACATTACTGTATAGCTCCAATTAATGAAACGCCTTACGTTAACCCTTTTAAAATGATTACCTTTTAAGATCGTTTTAAATACATTGCACTGCACTTTTTAAATTACATTCAATATTATACACCGTACGAGTTTCATTCTGGAATATTACAAAGGACACAAAAAATATTTATTTTCTTCGCAAAACCAACACCATGGATGAACTTTGACATTTTCGCGGTCGCAATGAGACCAATGAGTGAGAGAGATTGAGATGAGAAGGGCATAGGTCCCGCAAATGCACAAAATAAATTGAAAATCCTTTCAACTTTTTTCATTAACTGTTCTGTACACTTGTAGGTAATATTATGAATATTATGATTAAATACATTTTAAATAGGTACATCATTTTTAAGTAACTACATGAAAAATACATATATTGTTAACGTAGATTGGAACGCTGCGACCCAAGCATAGATAAAAGTATATCTATCTAACGTAACTCAAGTGAAGCTACGACAAAATTATCACGTTTAACATAGATATAGTAATACTTAAGTATTCTTACATAATGTGTAAATGAAAGCTCCCAATTTCAATACTTGTTTTTGTCTCATTGGGTCGGGAAGTGTATTTTGAGCCTTATTTTCAAACAAGATCGCTTGAGCTGACCCCGTGCCCCTAACAGTCAGCAGTTTCCGTATATATTATAGTGCTATGTGGCTAACAGCATGGAAAAATATGGATATTGACGAGTTTATTTAGCTTATTCCTCAATAATCATAGCACGTATTGAAGACGGAAGATAAAAAAGATAAGTTGAGCTGTACATTAGACTAAGACAAAAACCAGAATCGTCGGAAAGTTTTGCAAACTCTACAAAGAATTAATAGGAGTTACTATCAATCTTTCAAAGTCCATTTCGCGCAACTACGCGGTAGGTGGTAGAGACTGTATACGGTTCGCCCGGGGCGGTACAACCGCCACACCCATTTCTGCCGTGAAATAATTGTGTTTCGGTCGTAAAGGTGTGGATGCCAGCTACACTCATACAAGAGGCGACCACCTTAGTCCTCAAGGGTAGCCACGCATGTGACCAGCTTCAAACAGGATTATTACTAACCGCTACTAACCGGACTAATACTAACACAGACTAAAACTCTTTTCTCCCACAGTCCTTATACTAAAGAATACTGACCAACTAACATTCATATTAACATCTCATACTAACTGGACTAAC
>DWLO01000863.1:0-17301 GCA_018245335.1 Dalla quadristriga | reverse complement strand
TGGTCGCCTCTTGTATGAGTGTAGCCGGCATCCACACCTTTCCGACCGAAACACAATTGTTGAACAACAATTATTTCGCGGCAGAAATGGGTGTGGCGGTGGTACCGCCCCGGGCGAACCGTATACAGGCTCTACCACCTACCAAACCACAGTAGGTGTTACACCAATTTTGTTACCCGGAGCAGTATTAGGGTACGCGTTTCTCCCCTATTAATAGAAACTATGTTGCGTCAGCTACTTACCTCCTAATATAACTTCGCCACCGACTGGCACGTCCCGCGCTCCGGCCGCCCCCGAGCCGGCCCATTCGAGTTTCAACGCCACCGGCCCGCATCCACCATCCGACCACATGGTAGTGTCGAATCTGGCGTGCGTCGCGTTAGCTCTGATCCACCTTGTGTCCGGTGGAGCGGTGGGGGGGCCGCCAGAGGTGCGGATGGATACTTCAGCTCCTGGCGCTCCTCCCGCGGAACCGTACGCTCGGTATGCGGAACCGCAGCGGAGCCCCGTCAGGGTTACCGGGCCAGGGTTAGTGGACTGGATGCGCCATTCACCCTGCAATACTTTTTGTTAGTAGACGGAACTCTCTATTTACTGAAGAATCTATTCACTGAGCAGTTATTAGTAAAAGATCATAGCGTTATTATTATTATAGTGACACGCACTCTAAAAATCTGTATGTTTTAAAAGGAAAGTCCTTTATAAATATGATGAAATTTACAAGAGTAAGTAAACCTCCAAATAGACGGACTATAAAGTTTGATTAGATTATCAAAATGTAACTTTGTCAGATATCACTAAGAAGGAGGAAGAAAGAAAGAAGAAGAAATAAGTTTTAATAACTTGAAAAATGAACCATTATAATTACCTCTGGTACAGCCAGTCTCCAATGTATTGTATAAGCTTTAGGGATAGCGTGACCGGGGGCTCTAGGAACCGGTCGGAGGTCCAGTTCCAGTTCCCTGGACCTGGCTTCCAGCAGCGCAAGTCCTGGAGGCGATGGAGGTCTCAGCACGAACACCCTCCAGGTAACCGAGTCTGATCCGTGGGGGTTCTCCGCTACGCAGGTGTAGTTATCCGCGTGGGAGAGATCGAGACCTACGCAAATTTTAATCTGTGTACACAATCCGCAGTTTAATTGCGTGACGCAAAGCGATGCGGTGGGTATTGCATTTACCTGATCCGTCCGTCGGCGTCGTTAAAGTTTAAATTTGCACAAAAAATCAGATGAATGCGATACCAATATTTGCGTTACGCAATTCGGCAGCTGTTTATGTTCAGAATGTCCGATTCCCAAAATGTCCAATGGTTTCAAAATGTACACAATCGTCACAAGCCAGGATTAGTCCAGTGCTAAGCCGTCAGGGGCTTAGCAAGTGCAGGCAAGTCCAAATATCGCCATTAACACGATTACGCGAGTATGTTCAGAACCAAGTACCAATAGACCTACAGTTAACAAACGTTTCACAGGCCTTGCACTATACAAATATGTTACATAATTGATGAATTCGTGCTCGAGATAGTGAAGACAATGTTCCCAGCAGGTATCTCTATTATTTGCAACACTGTAAATGTTATTATTTATTTAAAGTACTGGATATATTATTGTAATGTAACAATATAATAATGTATAATATAACAATGTAATGTATTATTGTAATTATTAAGCTTTATTTTTGTTGCAGTATTAAGTCTAATATTTTCAAAGATTGTAAACGGTATACTTCTGAAAAATAAGCTTCATTTACTATATTGACAGTAAAAGTACCTACGGAAATTTTGGACATATTTTAATTTTCATATGCCTACTTTTGATAGACAATAATGGCGAAAAGAATTCGTAATTTTTAATTTTAATTTTTAATCAAATTAAATGTTAATTTTAATTACAATATTTTTTTCACTTTTTAATTACTAGATTTTTGAAATAGTTGAAAATATTAACATTTTCATGTGCGAGAGGGAAGCGGACCTGATTAACGCTCTTCATTAATTCAAAACAAATTATTTTCTTTCTTTTTTTGTAATTGGTATGTGATATATGAACCGCATAATGGATAGACAAGAGAACCGAAGCATGAACTGGAAAGACTTGCAGATTTTTCTTTTATTTTTGGGAACCTACAAATTATATCAAGATTTTGTTACGTAGAGTAGTGGTCCTTGGCACAGTTATACAAAAGGCGACACAATGGATACTACAATAAATGTATTTTCATACGTACCTCGTATTAACAAAGCGTCTCCGTCTAAATGAAAGGGGGGTCTTGGATGAAGAGGGCTGCCGCCGCGTAGCCAGCGCTTAGCTGGAGGGGGCACTCCGCCTACCACACAGCGGAGGGTAAGCGAACCCCCAGCCGCACCGACCGCTACCCCTCCGAACGATGAAATTCTGGCTGGTGCTACAGAACAAGTACGTATCCTATAGAGTGGTTTGTACTAAAAAGAAAATTTCAAGTGGTAACGTTTCGACAAATGACGAATATTAAGTCGATTAAATTAAAATATTTTTACGTATCTAGTTGTGTTCATTTACGAAAGCATATAACCCTTGGCTGTGTAAAGGTGTATCTGTACAACTTATACAAGTTGTCATGTCAATGAATAACAGCTTAAACTAAACTGAGGTCTAGCTCGCTTTGATACTATAACCCAATCAAAGCTAATGATAATTTAAAAATTGATGCGTGAGATGCCAATTCATCAATTGTTTATGGTGAGATTAATTTCGATGTTTTGATGATGGTTCGTCGTTCGTGTTAGATCACTGATCAGTCTTTTAGGCGAGGGCCACAGAAAACGTGCGGGGCGTATTTCACTTTTCACTTTATATGAGGAACTAAGACGGTGCCCTGCAAAATTTTTCGACTTCATTATTTTCCTTTTAGAAAGCGATTAAAACTGTGAGCATGCGATATAGACATTTGAACATTGAACCGCACTTATAATTTCCACAACTAAGGGCATATCAAAAGGTACAATAAAGTTTGAATGTACTTTAAGAATCTGTAGACGCACGCACGCCGAGCGACAAGACCGAAATGGTTGCATACCCACTAGCCGTGGATGCGTTGTCGTATACTTAAGACTGTCAGTGTGGCCAAAAGAACCTTTTTTAGACGCATAAATCGGGAGCAACGCCGCCCAGCCCCGTCGCTCAAGCTTCCTCCACAAGTCACTTCACTGTGGACGGATACGACGGTTCATTTATTATGACTATATTTGGCGGCCGTGGTCGCATTAGGTTCGCACTATGGCCTTCGCCTTAGCACTAACGTGAAATTCGTGAATGCGTATGCTTAACCACAATGTACCACAAGCAAATTCTACTATAACAGTATTGAATTACGTAACCTTATCTCAATACTAAACTTTACATCATTTGCTCTCCACCAAACAACCGAAAGATTAGGCGTATGAAAATGTTAGTACGCCCAGTTTATATTTCACAACACAACAGGAAGAGTCAATTCAATTCAATTTGTAAAGCCACCAAGATACATCCGAAAATGATAATATTTTTCATTGAATAAATTTGTTGTTGTACTGCCTTTACTTTCTCTTTCTGAATATTCATTACTTACAGATAAAGCTTCAGGAGATTAGAGCATTGAATCGTTTTGTAAAATGTCAAGCCAAGGGATTAAACGAGGGATTACCAGGATGAGACGAAATTTGGAACAACATTCAGGGGCAGTTAGTAAATGTATACGTATGTGAATAGATGAATAATAATTCCATAGGTTATATAGGTACTACAACAAATAATAACATTCAGAAAATGACAATAAGAACACAGAAAATGATGAAAAATAGAAAATCAAAAAAATACACGTCACAGGGCGTTGTGGCCCCGAACCTTATGGAAGAGGGTCACACTCAGACTTACCCGCAGTGTTAAAGCCACGGATGCTGGTTATCAGTGCGGCCTCTTTTTGTCGTGTAGCTCGGTCTTTGTGCAACATGTTGCTTAGCACTTTAGTTAGCTATTTCTATACAACAATTCTATTACAATATTTATGGCTACAAAACTACATGTTGGTCGAATGAATTGCTCTACATGTAATTAGGCATCGTAAACTATGTTTGGTCTAGCGTATTTAACGTTACGTACTCAACGTTTTAACGTGTGTGTGTAGTTATAAAATGTATGTTCCTTCCTCAGAAAAAGGTAAAATAAATTTTTAGCGGATCTCAATTTCCGCGGATTTAGCGGATTTGGAATATTATTGTGTATACTTTATATTTTCTGAGCTTTCGTGATTAGTCGTGTTACGAGTGGTGTTTTACTTTTAGGTACCTACCTATAATGTCCAAGAATTTTTTAGAAGTTATTGTTTTAAGAATTGTTTTAATTTACCCAAAGCGCTAGTCTGGCAGGCTACGACGGTAGACGTGGGTCCTTCGCCCGCGCTTGTGGCTGCGCGCACCCAGGCCTCATAAGTCCTCCCCGACCGGAGGCCTCGCAGCGGCTTCATACACTCCACCGAACCCTCTCCTTCCGTGCACGCGTTCACGCGAGTCATATTTGGTTCTTGCGATCTGCATGAGTGAGTAAACTCTTACTATCATAATCTCTGCATTCCTGGTGGCATGGTTGACACATCAAAAATGCCTAAGTCCTGAGACCAAGCACTTACCTATCAAATAAATGTCTGGTCAATCGATAAATCAAACCAGGATGTTCAATTAAGTGCATAAAGCACGCACCCTTCTCTTATACTCCGCGTACGGGGTACACCGCGATACCCTTATCTCTTCACCCTTTAGGGTTATAATGAGTTTACCATTCAGGCGAACACTAGCGACGGCATTTACAAAGGTCACAACATTTTACGGAAATTGAGTAGCACCTGTCGTAGCTCGGTATAAAACTAAAACTGATCGTCTCTATAGCGTTTTTTTAGCGTTGAACAAGGCGCGCGACGCGCAACTAGGCATTTCTTCATACAACACCTGTATTATGAATTACAACTTTGACAGTTGCCGATAGCTAGCTCGTGATTCGTGATTTGACGACCTCGCAATCGTCTGCGGCAGTGCACTGACAGGGTTAACTCATAATAGTGGTACTGTTTTAAATTTAATAGCGCAAGACTTTCATACATTTATTTGTATTCGCATTTATACATACCCAGACAAATCTTTGACGTAGAGCGAGTAGTGGGTGAGCTTCCCGTTGGGATCGGGAGGGGGGAGCCACGACGCGCGCAGCGACCGCTCGCTGAGTGCGATCAGTTTCATCCCGCCCGGTGCACTTGGCACTGTGTTATGTAAAAAGGAGATTATATAGGAGTCGAAAGTATTCGAGCAGTGTGTGTTGCCAGATATGCCTCATGGATTCAAGACGCCCTTTACCTCATTTGCAAGCTCAACGTCACTTAGCGCGATAAAATCTGTAAACGAACAAATGTTACCTACATGGCTCACAGAGTTAGCATGCTGAAGGGGCAATAGGCAGAGAGATCCTCGAATGGAGACCACAACTCGGAAAAAGGAGCACAGGCTGCCCTTCGACAATGTCGACTGACACCTTAAGAAACGCTGGATCCAGCTTAATGACCGTTATCTGACGATAACAACTGGAACCGATGTGTTAGCGGCTGTAGAAGCGCGGAAGCGCTCCAGAAATGTTGCCACTAGCAAAATAACAAAACCACTAACCATCTTCGTCTGTGCGGCACACCTGTGGCGCAGAGAGCGGACCGTCGCCTGCCGCGTTGTGTGCGCGCACCCTTATCTCATACTCCGCGTATGAGGTTAACCGCGACACCGTTGTCTCTTCACCCTGTTTAAAATACTTTCATATATCTATTCGTATTCCCATTTATTTCTCTTCTTGCTCAGGATAAAAAAGAATAATAATCGTGGCAGTACTCTAAAACATAGTTGTCTCTTGAATTTGTAGTTAAATATAGTTATAAAGTATACCATCTAAGTAAATTGAAAGTAAACAAGCCACAAATTTTACTTCCATTGAATGCTTAGTTAAATTTGGAGAAATAAAGTTTTATTTATATATAATATCGCACTGATAAAACTCGCAACAACACAGGATCCAATTTCGATAAGGAAAGGCTACCGCTACACATAAATGTAATTAATCAAAAGTGATTTATTCTCTATACGTGGTTTAAATTATTACCTACTGTTTTGTTTTCAACTGAGGTGCGAAATAAAAACAGCTGTGCATTGGATTAGGCACTCCTGCACGAAAATGTTTAACATTGGTAATTCAAAGAGCACAAGGGCATATTATTATTTATAAATAATTCTTTTAAGGCCCAACGACAGTTCTTAATTATATTATGTCGAAAATGGTTCGGTTTTCGTAAATTCCACAGACAACTACAGATAAAGACATCAATTTATAACACCCCCACCCTGCTTAAGACCACTCCCCATACATCTTCCTCTTCTTAACATGACTTTCTCCTACCCAAAGGTTTTCTGGAAGAAATCGCTACTGGAGCGATAACCGCCTTTTGATCACCACCGTAAACTGTTTTAGTACATACTTAATTAATTGTTATCATCTGTAATTTTAAATTGTGTGACGTACAAGGAATGATATATGTCTAAGATTAAAACAAATTGGTAGATACGGTACACCCAAATTTCGCGTTATAGAAAAATGGGTCAGATGCAAATACACGTAAATACGCACCCATAAAACTACAATTCTTGTATCGTGGTCAACAACAGGGATAGTGAGACGTAATCAATATGAATTCCGCTATGTTGTCGTATCGCGTGCAAACAAAACCATGCTTCGTGAGCGACTAAACGATACCTGTGACCTTGGTCATAGGACTGGGAGGGATGCTTAAATGTATTTACCAGCGTTAAACAAAAGGTAAAGTATCTTTCTTTTTTGAATTAATCTAAGATATTTGTATCGTAAAGCGAGGAGGCTAGACCCATTACCTGAACTCGCAAATGCGCATCTTGGGCAGGCAGCAGTGGGTCTGCATCTCGCCTGGTGTACTGCAGCGTGTAATGGGTGATCTGACCCCCTCGCGCCTCTGGAGCAGGAGGTCGCCAGGACACGCGCAGCGAGGTGGACCCACTAGATATACACGTGAGGCCTTCTGGGCCGCCAGTTGGAGCTGCAGAAGACATAACTTGGCTAGAAATGAGTTCATGATTCCCAACGATCGTTTAACCCATAGTGGCCCATTTCAGGGTACGGGTATCATCTCCTTACAACTGAAGAGTCCTGGAGCGTACTCCACCGCGCTACTCCTATGCGGATTGCTGGAGAGGTTAGTGGCCAGCCCGAAGGCTTTCGACTGTGATCTAACGATAACAACCGGTACCGACAGCTTAACGTGCTCTACAAGGCACGGAAGCGTATAAGAACTGACAATAAATACCATTATAAAATACATGTAGTAAGTGGTAATGTATATGTATTATATTGTGTATTTTAACTATTATAATTATTTATTATTACATATTTTCTTTCTCAATACCGCCTTTACTGCTATCTCACTACCCTAAGGTTGTCTGGTAGAGAATCCTATTCGAGACCTAATACTAGCAGGGTTACGTCAGTCCCTCGTACTATTCGTGGTTTGGCACATATGTCCATTGATTAGTGTGACTGCTTGCACTTTTGCTGTTCACATTACATGAAAAAAAAGTTCGTCTCTTGTACTAAACGTTAGTAAAGTATAAAACAGTTTAATAGATAATTACTGACTTTTAGTGATAATACAGCCTTTTAAACATAATTAACTTGTGATAGGTACTAAACTTTGAACGTATGTTATATGCCATTCCTAAATACGAGGGAAGCCCGTTGGAAATATACCCATTTATCTACTGCCGGATCTGAAAAGCCATCATATGGGAGTCGGCGCCGTCTTTATTGCTTGCAAGATGTAGATATCAACTCACATCAATAACACAGTGAGTAATAAAATATTTAATTTTAAAAGTGTATTGCAATTGCATTTACGAGCCTCTCACGTTCCGCATCTATCTCGCTCGCACATTTTAACATTTTCAATTATTGTAAAAGACTAACCGCCGTACTTATTGTTGTTTTTCTTCTTTAATATGGCGTCGCACGTTTTGTGCGTTTGCCAGTATCAAGTTTGGGATATATACTGAAACGAGGTGAAATTTATTTCACTTTGGAGAAGCGCGGGAAACTCCAAAAAAAAGGGCGGTCGTGCTTCCGTCGTGCGTGCGCCTTTTCGGTCGTCGTGCAAACGAAACAAACACGACCGCCCCCTTCAAAAACTTCCCGCGCTCTCCCTTACTTATTGTTCAATAGAATTCCGCTAGAGGACACGACCAGCACCGCCGTCTATGCATCGTCTATTATCTATGAACGATGAATTATGACCGTGGAAAACATAATCGCGATTGCAACCGCGAACTGTAAAACGCATACGAATCTGTTAGTGAAAATATAGTAGTGGTAAAGAAGATGGAAAATAATTAGAGCCTACAAAATTTTTTTCTCGAGAAAATTTTAAGTTATCGTGTTTTCTTTTTTGTGATACTTAGATCACATAGTCATTTGTTTATATGTTCAAAAATTAGGTCCATAATCCTATAAATGCAGTGGCATGGCAAATTAGTGGCATTGAAGGCACACTAAAAACCGTTGTATTACCTTAATAGGAGCAATGGTTGGTTAGTATTCGTTATTACTAACGACGGACTGTGGGAGTTAGGATTGTTCTGTCTAGTTAGTAATAGTGTAACCAGCATCCACACATTTCCGACCGCATTACAATTGACTTTCTATACATATTTGACTTTTTGATCAAACTGAATCAACACTGGGAGAAAGTGGAGACTGTATTTGTATTTCGAATAATATTTCCTTTTTGGCATGGAGCCGCGCGCAAAATGCTCAAAGTCGACGTGCCAAGTTCCACCATTACTTGTTAGGCTGCACCACTTACAACTAGCAACATCAGAGGGGTCGCCAATACAATATCGGCCCTAAATGAGAGCTCTTTTTGCACCTTTTTGGAAGAACCCCATGTCACAGCCCACTGCGAAACCCTCAGAAGGAAGCTCATCCCACAGCTTACACGCTGGTATTCATACACGAATACTGAAGTGTCTTAAACATTTTTGATATCTTTGGAATGTATAGAAAGGTCTTAATTGATCTAGCCATTACGGCGAGTTGCCAGATCACCGCGTAAATATATTCGTATCGGCGTCGCAAAGCGGCCATCGTAAATTTTCCCATCAAAATGCAAAATGGCTTAATTGGACCGTGTCCTTTTCGATCTAGGTCAAACGATTCGGAACAAATTGATAGCTCTTTTATACGCTTGCTTTGTTTGGTCTTTTACAACTGCGACAATAGTTCTTCCGTGCGATTCGAATTAACATCACAAAGGCAGCGCTCACCTCGCTCTAGCGCTCTAATTACATTTTATAGATTGGATAAAAGCTTTAAAATGTAGAACAGTGACGTGTGATTGAAAAAGTTTTGGAGCCCTGGATGGGCGGAATATTATGGAAAACACATTTCACGGATTTCCGAAACGGTAAATCGAATGTTTTACTTTAAATACTCAATGATCGTGATTCCAATGTGCGCGTTAGTGTAGCGGAGACAGCGAGCCCCTGCCAGCGGCACTAAACCCTAGTTAAATAATAATAATCGTTAGATCAAGCTTGTACCTTACGGTGATTCCATATCTCGTAGCGGCCTTCAGCGCTTTAAACATGGTACTAAGAGCTCAGACATGTTAATTTCCTTACGATTTCACCATTTTGCTTCATCAGTAAAGCAAAAGATTTAGTTTTAATACTCGTTTTAAGATTTTCCCCCTCTAATACAGTGAAATGTAATGACACAAATAAATATCTTGAAAAAAGTATGCCAAAAGTAATTTACAAATTTCATTACCGACAGTAATTAGGAGAATAGTCTGTATTCAAAATTTTAAGCTCTTGTGTTAAGTAGCTATTTGGAAGACTGGGTCATACGACAGTGTCGTTTTGTTACTTAAAGTTAGCTTACGTGACTCCAATGTGTGTCGGTAGTGCGGCGGAGATAGGGGGCCAGTGCCGGCTGCATTGTACGCCCTTACGGTGACTCCATATCTCGTAGCGGCCTTCAGTCCCCTAAGCGTGGTACTAGTAGCGTCTGCGCTAGCCCCGCTCTCGGATCCGTTGTCTGTCGGCGACCCCTTCCCTTCTTCGGACACTTCCCACCAACGAATCGTATAGCCTAATAACGTCCCGTGCCAGGTTTCTCTTGGCGGAGGCTACGGAAAAAAACGGAAAATGTAATTGGACAACATTAGGCTCCCAGCTCTGCCAGAATTGTTAAGCTAAGGTTAAAAAAAAAAAATTATAATGTGAGCAAATCCTTTATCTGCTCACATTATAATTTTGTAGGTCATTGTTTTTGCGTGTGATAGATTCGTAATGAACCCCACGCTCATAGAGCTATAGTTACGCAAATTTAGAAAGAAGAAACAAAGAAAGGACACACTTTTTTCGTCATAGTGACTGACATACTGTAACAAAATACATCTAAAAGTGTATGAGCAATAGTATATAACAACAATATTTTTTGTGGTGTGACGTCATCTTAGATAGATACACTCAATACTTGACTCAAGTCTTGGTATCCTTGAAATCCTTTTGTGATATATTTCCCGTTAATAACCCCTTTGATCGTTGATGCAATTTAGTGCATGCTCGTCTACAAGTATCTCTTTGCGAGATAATTGCCGTGAGCCATCTGTGAGCTAAGCAAATATTTCAAATACTAAGTGGCAAAGCATCCCGGCGTCTTGAAGGTGCTTGTTTAGTTTCACGCGACGAACTGTACAGTAAACTACTCGTTACTTGAAAATTTAATTGTTTATTTGAAATTAACACAAGATCACTATGTCTTGGAGCAACATTATAAAAATAACAAATAAATAATACAAAATATCAAGTTTTTCTATTAAAATTAAGATGTCTGCCATGGAAATTTTCAACAAATACATAGTTTTATTTGTAATACTTAAGGAGACGCATACCCATTACTTTCCAATAGAAACGTAATCAACAAATAACTAAAATGTATGTGATTCTACGCCCAAAACTAAGTATTTAATCTATTTGTCTCATAATTGTCTAAGTATACTCATACAGAACAGAAAAAAACATATTGGTTTAGCAGTTACGAGCCTCCAAACATCCATTTTCAACACGAATTCCAATGAAACTTTGGGCGTAAATAAATAATATAAGGAGTATGAAAACTTTGTTTAGCGAAGATTTAAAGGTTTAAAAAAAAACTTTTTCCCCGAAGGAGACTATTCTAAGTTTTTCGCGCGCTTGTTTAGGCTTAAATAAATCTTGCATCTCACCGTATATTTCCGTCATACGCTACGCGGGGAGCGGGGGACTTTAAAATGACAGTGATGACGGTGATGCAATTATTGCATGTACGTAAATGGTGAGATAGTTATAGTGACCGCGCGCTCAAAAACAAACAATGCACGATCCAAACATCATTTTAATTTTTATTCACAAAATTTTTTGATGGATTAAAATATGGTTTTGTGCATTTCAGAAATTAATTAATTACTATGTTTTAAAAATTATTCCGTGAACTAATTCGAGGAAATATAGTAAGTGGCACAGAAAACGGAAAATAATTAGAGTTTACGTCATAATTTTTTTTTTCTCAAGAACATTTCAAGCTATCGTGTTTTGTTTAAGTGATACTTACATCATATGATCAAGAAACATATGTTCAAAAATTAGCTTTATAATCATATTAATAAAGGAAAATTTGTGGAACTGAAAACACACCAAAACCGTTGTATCACCTTAATGGCCGGATTAATGATTCATTGTGACTTTATGTTCGTCACAACTTCGATCCTTGTTATTATCGGCATATTAGTCGTTAATCTTTGACGGAGCTCGTCGAACCAATTCGTTAACCCCACGACCATTTCTGGTTGCTGCGCTTTGATGTCGGCTTTTCTACTACTCCCAAAAACTGCTACGCCTTTGAATGAATGTTTAAGCGAAGATCATCCATCATCCATTGGCCAGTTTTTGAATGCCACTGACGACCATAGATTTCGCTTCAGGGGCGCCAATCCGATGCATTGGGCACGCAAATAGAAAACAAACAGAAAAGCTGACAGCTTAGCTTTTTGATATCATATCCGTAAAACTGGTTTGGTAATAACAAAGTTTAATGGTAAACAAAGTTTTACAAACAAATTATAGTTGTTATTCAACATGTAAGTGACTTTTATTGTTAATAATTTGATGATTTATTTCTGAACGCATCCATATCCTTCTCTACCACCACTTCCCGATATCCAATAATGCGGAGGTAGAGAACAAAAAACCTATTCTGCAACCGCACGCGTCAGGTCGAACTTTGTGTGTTCGCTTTGTGATTTCCCCACAAATAACTAGTAATCAACAAATTCAATGCGCGTATCGTGTAACTACTGTGCGAGTGTTAAGATCCATACATTCATCAAGCAAATCAACGAATGGTAGACATTGAAAGGACGGAGTACGTTAGCGTTACCCATCAACTCCACGCGGGGTATATTGAACCAGGTACCCAAACCCCCATCCTTTTTCTATATCCAACAGATTTTCTCATCATAAAAAAAACGTGTCTGATATGACCAATAACGCAGTTATTTAGGTAAGCAAACAAAGTTAGATCTTAAGTGGCGAAACTTGTTAAATATCCGCTTATTTACATCACTTAACGCTGCAGTTTACCCGCTTTGTTAGCGAAGTGTTTAAAGAATAATATTTAGGATATTTTGGTTTAAAGCCCCTCGCTAACAGTTCAAAAATTTGTCGAGATACGAAATATTTAAACTTTATTTAGTTTTTTTATTATTCTCTACTACTTCGCAATATTGTAAATATTCGCGCTTTATCTGAAACGTGTTTGACCACTGGCAGTAGGCAAAAAGGTTATTGTACAAAATTCTACATGCTCCGCGACCGGACTGGCATTGCAATTTTTTAATTATGTCCAGAAGGTTCGACTGGCACTTAAATCATGCGAAGTGCACGGTCGTTTGCGCGTTGACGTAAAAAAAGACGTAAAAGGCTTTAGTACGGCACTATTCAGTAGGACACAAAACCGTGAGTTCGTGATTTATAAAACGTGTAGGTTGCACGTGGTTCGCGGCACATCGACAACGAAATGTCATTAGCGCGAGTATCTCCAGCCGTTAAGGGTGCAGTCTAGTTGTGTTAAACTGAAAAAAAATTGCTGTGCGTGCGAGACAGCCGATATTATTTATATTCTGTTGAGCGAGAACACAGAGCATTAAATATTATGAGCGATAAGTACATAAGCAACACTTATTTGTGTCTCCATAGTCCACCACGCTTGGCTTCACACACCTTTGAGAACATTATGGAGAACTCTTAGGCATGCTGGATTCCTCACGATGTTTTCCTTCACCGGCAATGCAGATGATATTTAATTGCTCAAAACGCACATGATTTGCAAAAGTCATAGGGACTGGAACTCCGGACCCCCCCGAGTCTTAACCACTGTGCTGCTTTTACTACTAAAGGATTCGTGAGTGTCAGTATTCATTTTGCGTGGGTACGCAGCTATACTCACGTTGATTTATCGGAATCGCCCGACTAGTTTCGGTCCAATAAAATAAACTGACGAACTCACGACGGCGTTGGGGCCACTCAGTCGCTTCTGAGGAAAGCCCACGTATTGGACCAAAACTAGTTGGGCGATCCCGATAAACAATCGTAAGTAAAGCCTAAAAATTATATATCAAATTCCATTACGATTCATAATTAGGTAACGTATAGTTCATCTGATGCGTTAAATATGATTTACGAATTAAATATAAAAGCCACGAAAACATTAGCACTCAACCCCAATGCATAGTGAAATTCCCATAGTTTGCATGCGAACGTAATATTAGCTTAAGGTGTGTAGCTCGTGTGTAGCCATATGAATATTAATGAAGATCGCATGTTACAACATAATTATTTTGTGCCAACGAGTTAGCTATGTGAGTTTAAAATCGTTAACTTACTCAAATCTTGTTTTAAATACATCAACCGCAAAAGTAATGACTAGAACAACAACAGAAATACAATGTTAAAAGTATAACAGGATATTTTTATGTATATGAAGTCGGGTACACTAATATTGCTTGGAAACCAACTACACTTTCTCAGGAATTACATCACTATATTTTGGGTTCTCACACGCTTTACTAATTTTATCTATTATAACATTGTATAGGGAATTAACCTTAATTAATAACATTAATTATATATGTGAGTGTGAGTGTGTAAGCGTTATTTTCACGTCCCGTCACGTCGCCTCACTGTCGTCCTGCCAGTATTGCAGTTCTTTTTCCGGTGCTCACTGAGTCTTGCAATGTAAGCGGTCTACACGTCATATATTTTGTTTAACAGCGCTTGTCCACCAACACCATCAGTCGTCACCGTAAATTTCGAACCTACTACGAACCACGTCACGGCGATCGTTTTTCTACCGCGCAGAGATTACTGGCGCCGGTAGCCACCGGCGGCACCGGCGCCGCCCGTCTCGGCGCGATGGACAATCTCTGCGTATTTTGTATTACCGGCACTTCGGCCCGTCACTACCTTTATAGGGCCGAGTTCTAGCGGTTGCGCCGAAATACGACAATAACCATGGGTTTCAGTATACTAAAATACCCACACATGTGGAAGTCGGTCATAAACATTTGAGAAATACAGAGTCAAATATTCCAGCAATTAAGTTAATGATTTTCATGGCTATATTGCGGAGATTCTGACGAAACAGACATTTGTTTCTGTCTTAACCACATTTTAGATTCACATGTGCCTCGTGTATGTATTGAAATTTGAATGATAATACAACTTCTAACAAGATTATCTGTTCGCGCTTCGAGGCGTTCAAGTGAGCATTTCAAATTCTTATCTCTGGCCTTGAATCGCGCATCTGTGCACTAAGTACCTATATCTGCGTACTGTTTGGAAATACGCGCAGTCTTCTTTGTTATACACTAGAAGTTAGTTACATGCAAGATACATGAACGCAAGCAAGACAAACAGGCTCATAGTCAGTAGTAAGTAATCAATGATTAAACGAACATACCCTTTATGGGAAGGTCTAATCATGATTCATACGAGCTGTTTTGTCCGATGGCAATTAACATGGGATTTTGATTGCTGTGTTTTGGCAAACAAGTGGTCACGTGGATCATGTATGAAACTGAAACCAAATACTTACGCGTAAGTATTCGATAAGACAAAAAACGCACAGGCAAAGTCATAAACCAAACGCAACATTATCACGTGTTCATGAACAAGTTATCGTTTAAATTCCGTGGGGAAAATTAAATTACGTAAGAAGTGAAGATTTTCTCCACATTGGTACATCCACGGCGCGCTGTTAGCTCATAGCTAATAGGGCTGTCACTCCTAAAATCTGCTACAGATTTCAAATCTGCTGCCTTTTTCTTACGTAAGATTACATATATTTAATCATAAATAGCCCCATGAATTTTATACAATACAGACGCTCACTAGGATGAGAGATAGAGAAAAGAGAGTCCATACATATTATCATTATAATATTAATAAACGCTTAATACACACTCACATCCCGTACTAGGATTCCATATGTGGCGGTTGGCCACAACTGAAATCAACACAATTTAACGCCCAAAACCCAAGACAAACTTCCAAATAAATGTCTGCTCCGGCCGGGGCTCGAACCCGGGACCCACGGCTCGTCAGTCAGGCAACAAAACATACTGGGAGGAAAATGATATCTTAACAGACCCAGATTCCGTTGCTTGTAGTAGAAATGTTTTATTAGGTCTATGTCCAGCTGGAATTTTAAAGGCTGATGGATGGATGGGTGAAACGTTTTGTTAGAAGATGACAACCCTAGCTGTCAGCGTCAAAACCGGATATCTGGCAATTTACTGATGTTACTCCACAAACACGTTTAACAAGATTCCTCTCAAATTATATTATGACATACCATAATACGTACCTACAGTCATATGACACGAATATTGAGGAATTCGAAAAGGTTTGGGCGTTTCATCTTCGTTTTTGTCTCCAATACGACGGAACATACGGTTCAATGGTCCAGGTAACTCTATGCTTTAATACGTTTCTGAACAAAGAAATATTCATATCTACAAACATGTTTTATTATTGAATAAATTCAGTGTATAATATCAGCATCCGTTGGTTCTTATCTTTCTAATTACCTCTTTGCAACCGAAAGGTACCAGCCCGTCACATGCATCACTTAGTTAACTGAGACTTGACCGTCTCCTTTAAAGGGTTTCTTCTCAGATTGAAGGGTCATAGCCCACCATGCTGCCCAAAAGCAATGACTATACCTACCTATATCACAAGTCTGAGATCATTATGGGTTATTCTCAGGCCCTCATGGTGTTTTCCTTCGCCGGTGAAGCAGTTGATTAAATTTAGTTTGTACTACTACAAGCTTCTTCCACAATGAATCGTTTCAGCGTTTCTCGGGTAGTGGTAAGTCTGTATTTTGTGAATGGGTGCAAAAAACTTCTTTTGAAATAAAAGCGTCAGCGTACTACAAGTTGACAGCTGAAAGGCAGTTGTCAACAGGCCTCGATTGGCCCACACTAGCTACGCTCAATCAGCCCAGCTGCGGACGGTTTAACACGAGGGAGCCGTGACTTTTTATTTTTAGACTACAGCTATTAGTGTTGTTTGTTGACACAACAAGCTGTGACACGTGGTCGTGCTGTGATTGGTTCATTTTGAAACTGTTTGACAGATAAATGGAATCCGATTTACTCTTTTTTTCTCAGTGGAATTCATTTTCGTACCTTTTGTCCCCTGGACCAATCATATTGTCTTCATTTGTTAGAAACTTCATTGCATACTTACATATGTTTTGGTTTCATCGCATAGGGCACTTTCAAAATGGTTAGTCACCATTTTGAATTTAATGGTGATATTTAATTTTTTTTGTCAATATGTAGCTAGCTACTCATGGTCAAAGAATATTAATTTTGTATGCATGTCATACTCAAAGTATATAACAATTTAATTGCTTCTCAAAAAAGACCTTCCAAACAATGATGTTCATAATACTGCTTCAGCGTCTGATCAAAGAATATTGAAATATTTATTAAATTCTGAATATAATTCGTTTAGGATTCGATTATTTTCCTAATAAGTAATTCTAATCATTCTCCGGCCCATAAACTATATGCATGCAAAAAATCACGTCTATCCGTTGTTGCGTGAAGGACCAGTGCGTGAGGACCAACC
>DWLO01000862.1:0-17308 GCA_018245335.1 Dalla quadristriga | reverse complement strand
CTCCAGTTCCTTTTACGGTCCTATTCGAGGTTTGTCACAGATGTCATGGGCGGCAGCGGATGGGTGGAGCTGCATGCCCGTTTGCTATCTTAAAACCATAAAAAAAAAAACTTAATATTTCAGCATATAGACGGTGAGCGCTCAGGTCGTGACGAATGCGCTTAACGCCAGATGTGCGAGCTGAGACGCAGCGGCAGCGCAATCAAACAACAAACCCCGGCCCACAGGTCCAACCTTTGCGTGCGAGCGCTCGTGGAAGCGAGCGTAACCGTATTTATATCCTTGCATCAGACTTTCGACATACCTGCAGCGAGTTGGTGCAGACGTCCAGGTCGTGGTGCATGAGCGTGAAGCAGTCGTAGGGCTCGGGCGCGGCCGCCCAGCCCGCGCCGCCGCCGCCGCCGGGCTCCGTCTCCTCGTGCGACACGTAATGGAACTCGCACGCGCAGCGCGACACGATGCGTTGCAACTGGACGACAAGACGTAACGAATAGTGTTGGAATTATTAAACACAATTTGAAAATATCGGGACTCATCTGCGAAGAAGAAACTCTGTGTTAAGTTGTGTTGCTTTCTACCATTACCTACTCTCTTACTTACTATTATTCAGAACTTGTAGCGCTTACAGCTTCAGCCATTGCGCACTACAAGCTATACATTTTAATTTATACAGAACAGAGTTTCATCTTACTTAGGTTATCTTGCTTACAAATCGTATGCAATTATTGAGTAACTCAGACAAATAAATACTATTATTCAGAACTTGTAGTGCTTACAGCATCTGCCAAAGCGCACTACAAGCTATACAATTTAATTTATACGGTACAGCGTTTCATCTTACTTAGGTTATCATGCTTACAAATCGCAATCAATTTTAAGCAAGCATAGAAACGGATAACAGTTCAAATAATTTTAGATTGACATAACTCCGCTCGCTGTGAAAATGTTGTAATATTACGATAACAATACTCTCAAAATTTTAAGTGGGGTACACGTCTATACTCACGTTGATTTATTTAATTCTCAAAATCGTTTAAAATTTGCTAACACATTTATGTGACCAAGCTTTTTGTATTATGCTTCAACTTTGGTTTGAAATTAAAGCTGTGTTTAAAAAACACTTTTTCACATTTTATTGTCTGTTTTCTTACTTTTTTACGATATCAGAATAGAAAACGACATGCAGTCCCACCAGCCACTGCCGTCCATAGACACCTGAGACAATCCTCTAATGGGACTGTTAGAGTTGTTGTTGTTTTTATTATGTGTTTAGTAATGAAAAGCGCTCGTGGTCGCGCTGCAAGTGTCAATCGTAATTGATTGAGAATGTTGAGCCGCGTCGGTTCCAGCCGGAAAGTGGATGGGCTTTAGTTACCCATCATGTCGTGTGAGGTGAAATGGTCGCCAATAAGTGGTCGCATTAAACCTGTTTACCCAACTCCGCAAGCTCCTTGCATCCATTGACGCTGCTGAGTTATGAGACACGTGTTTACCTGAGAACAAAGAGAACAAGTTATTTTTGGTTCTTCTTACAACAGAACTATGTGTACCAAGGGAATTAGTTCATAAACGTCGGTGCTTAGTAAGTTGATTTAATGACTTTTTAACCGACTTCCAAAAAGGAGGTTACTAAATTGACTCAATAATTGAAATGCCTGTAGTATTTATACACATAACTTCGCATATTTATTTATTAAACATAGTTTAAACTGTTACATTACAAAGGACACAGTACATATTAACAGAACATACGTAAGTTAAAACTATAGTTACAGGCGAAGACTACATGCAAATAGCGAGTAAACAGGCAAAGAAGTTCAAGTGTTAAAGTTTAAATTTTTCATAAAAAAATGCACTTACATAATTACAAATAAGAGACAATAATGATATACAATTTCAAGGCAAGCATGATACCCTTATGTAGGTATAATACCTTCCCTGAAAGTGGCTCTATCGACTATGTGTAGTCACAATCATGTAACATTTTAATGTTGGAATAAATTACTGTAGGTACACCAATGATTTGTATTAAGTCCGCCGTTTGTAAAAATGTACAATAAAGTGTAAATAAATTTAAAAAATATATGAATGAGTTTAGCGGGCTGTTGGTAGGTCGTTGGTTTATACACAAAACATTACGTAACATAACGTGGTCCACTATTAGCGGACTTAGCGCTGTACAAATACACGTACAAACACGCGAACGCCCGCTAACCGGATATTGTCAGGCAACAAATTTTCTGGTAACGCGCAATTTAAATGAAATTGAGTGGTAAATCACGGCTGGCAGTGAGATAGACAATTTACCGACAACCAACATCACCCCGGGGCAATCATCATCATCAACCCATCACTGTTCCACTAGTGAGCACGAGCGGAGGCGTCTCTTTCTGAGAGGAGTCTCAGAAAGAGACGCGTTAAGGCCTTCTACTGACGCTCTCGCTACCGTAATTACCAAGATTACCAACTTAAGCGGTCGTCGCGCTCAAAAGGCCCAGAGTTTGCGCGATGCCTCTGTCGTCTTGCGTCTTTTTCAAGTTTGCAAGGCGCTCATACAACTAGGTCGTGGCCAGCTTTAAACAAACCTTTGCATTAGTTCTCGTTGCGGTCACTGTCGCAAGACGCTCAAGCGACCCGATCGAGACCAAGTTCTTAGGCGATCGATCGCTACTGGACTACAAAAGAGTTGAATTACTGACTGATCAATTCGGGCACTCTGTTGGCTACTGCACTGGCGTCGTGGAGTACGCCCAGGTGTTATAAGTTGTGAGGAGATACTCGTACCATACAGTGAGCCAATAATGGGTCGTACCCACTAATGGGTTGTGGCCATTCCGAAGTACAAATGTACCGCAATGCAACAGATCTAAAGTATCCTGTTATCTTTCGAGTGCCCGATTTGTAGAGTAGTAAGTCTCCATGCCCTATTTTAAATGACTCATTCTTTTAAGAGGCTTGTTGATCTGCGTTATAATTTTCGTCTCGCGTAGCTTTAAGATGAGATTGGAGGGACAAAATTAAAAACCAACAGTCGCTCCGAGTAGGCGGATCTTTTGAGAAATCTCTTTGCGGGCACTTCACTCCGCGAGACGATGGTAGGGCATCAATAAAATTTGAAGACTCTTAAAATGTACGCCCTACTTCGTTAATAATTAAGATTTTTTACGAGCGAACATTAATAAGACGCCGCGCCCTGTTTAATAAGGACAAAAGTGTATTTTATTATTCAGACTTACAGAAGAAATAATGATTCAAAGCCATTTGAGGCTCCGTATCGTATGTCAGACTACTAAAATTTAAACGATTACAGAAATAAACAAGATCATTCGGAATCGCCACAGGTATCACCGTCAACTATTGCCTGTGACACTTATACAAGAGGCCTTAGTCCTTAGGACTAGGAATAGGACTAAGTACTTACTAATACTGAAAAAGATAACAGTAGTTGTTTGTACTAGTGCCACAAAAAGCATAAAAAATCGTGCCACATAAGATTACCAAGCAAAATAAGACGAGATTAACGTCCTGCCTGGCTCCGCTCCGGGGGTCTCTTCTACTGTGAAATTAAAAGGAACTTCAATTAAACGACAGTTGAAAAAATATCTGGTTTCAACGTCAAGTGCTTTTTCACATTCTACAAGGTACATCTCTTTGCCTCGAATTTTTAGCGTCAGATACTTATCGGCGTACTGCATGAGACATCGCATGTTGCTGTTCGTGTAAATGGTTATTTATTTAATATGCACGTATGGTCCGACCCAAATTTTTAGCTGGCGCAATTTTTTCTTACGTACACCGGTAATACACGGGATGCATTCTGCATCGTGTTAAGTCTTATCTTCAGCACATGGACATCCATAAGTCACGTGAAACGGATCTGAAGTCAGTGTCTACATAGGTATTCCAACGCCTAAAACAGTGTGTTTACATCAGTCGCGTTTATCGGTCGTGTAGGTTTATGATAAAAAGGTTTAGGTTTTAAATTGATAAATAAGCTTGGGATTGAATTACCTCCTTCCTGACTATCGCTATTTCCACAATGTTTAAATTTATAAGTGAAATTGTAAGCAGATGGCAGTGGGGTGATATTGGCGCACGAAAAGCTGTCTCGTGTTAGTTCACTATCATACCAAAGTCATACTCTAAACATGATTGTATTATTTTAAATACCTTTCTTTAAAAGAGTACCGAGAGTTTTTTTGCTCCGGCTTTTTTCTCCCGGCCTACCCTAGATCATATAGGCTAAGTATGTTATTTTTTTTTATAATGCCGATGACTTAGATAGGTATTGTTTATCGTGTCATAATTAGGAGTTAACAGGGAATTAGTCAGTGATTTCTAGGTCAGTGACGAATTGCATGTTATCTATCAATATATTATGATTGTTTTTTCTCTGTTTCTCAAGTGTATGTAATTACCTTATGATGAATTAACAACTATTGAATTTGAATTATATACATTGGTGTAAATGAAACACCAATCCGTATTGGTACAGCGTGATGGAGTATGCTCTAGGCCTCCTCAGTTGTGAGAGGAGACCCGTGACCTGCAGTGGGTCAATTTGGGTTGCACCCAAATGAAACACAACAGTTTGAAGCTGACGTCTGTGACACTGGCACCGGTTAACGACAGATCTTAGGTTTTTATACGCAACTGACGTAAGAGACGGTGCTGCTAAAGATTACTTATCCTTATAACAAAGCATATACATGGTAGCTGTTAAGAGCTACCATAATAGTACAGCAATGACCATGACAAGGATAACAAACAACATATATTATTATTTTAAACACATATTTTTTATTTTTTACCCATCTTTCTACCCTATGATAAGACCGCCATTGAATACATGTGCTGTTATTTCACAATTTGTATATTCTGTCCTGGTGTACAATAACGTGTTTTTGTATTGTATTGTTTATTTACAATTTATGTTATGTGCCAAAAACTTTGGTTTAATCACAAATTAACGACCACATAGTCGTAGAAAAGATGCGAAACCGAACTTGTCCGACTTCATCCCCCAGGGAGCTATGATTTGACCGCACCTTTCCAAACTTCTTCCCCTTTGTTTATACTACCTTTCGCTATTTTAGATTGCCGATTTTATAGACGACCTCCCATCTATCTTACTACAAGTAAAATAACTTATTTCCTTGAAAAAAGGCAGAGACTCGGTTAGAATTTTAACAAGTAGGTATTGATCCTATACATCTGAACCGATTTAAGGTGCCTGGGACAGATTTTAAAGAAGTTTTTATTCTTAACTTAACTTAACTTGGCTCCATTATCACATTTATATTTATGTGGGATCCGTACTACTATCATTATAAAGAAAAATTCATTCAAATCCGAACTGAAGAGATTATAGGAATTTCCCGTTGGAACTTTCCCGAATTCATAAATTTATGATTTGACCAAAATAGAATAATTGATTACGGTGCCTATTTGTTCGAGAATTTTCAGTTGATTGCCAGTTGCTAGCCTACTAAGAACGATGAAGTTACGTAAGATTCTACTTTTTGTTACGCAACGGAATGGAATGGGGCGTAATTCACAAATAAATTAAGCAAAGAAAAGAAACACTGGAATGAAGCCAGGACAAGGAAATCGATGGCCGTTTGACGCAGGATCCAGCCAAGAATTCTTACAAGAAAAACATATTAGTGATTACGAGCCATTGTGTATCAGAAACACGTCCAGTTATAGAAAGAAATACGCTGCTGGAGCCGAGATGAGGTTGAATAAAATATTATTTACCACAACCCAACATTGTGTCTATAGTTATGCCACGTTGCTGACGAGCGAAGGGACACTCATTAATGTGACAGACAAGTATTTGTTCTTGGGTCTTGGACGTTTGTGATACGTTTTTGATACGCAGGGGTCCTCGGGGGTGTGAGTGTGTTAGCCTTTTATTTGCGGACAAAGTTTCACATTATTATGTTACATAAATACATTTAGTTGTCCTGATGTTGATACAGTGTAGGGAAATGGTGACAAATATTAAAAACTGTGAAAACTATTAAAGTAATGTCATATTTGTAGAATTTAGTCAGTACATATTAATTGTGATCTTTATTGCCGTCTCACATTCAAATAAAGTTTTCTTTCCTTCTTTCTTTCTATATTTATTTATTCATTTCTTTCTTTCTTTCTTTCAAAGGCGGTCTTATCGCTATAGAGCGTAGCAATAAGACCGCCTTTTGTACTATGTCTACTGTTTATAGTGTTGCTGTTGCTATAATAACTTTGTGTATACAATAAAGTGTATCTCTTCCAATCAATCTTTGAGTAGAGGACATAATAGTAGAAAAAGTAAGGCAGGGTGTACAAATATGATGGAATAAATGAGTATCTAGATAGTAACAAAGCTAACTAAAGATCCATTTAACATCAAAGTACAGTAAGGTACTCGACCTCCCCAATGAAGCGTTTAGTAACAATAGTGCCGCATCGAACTCATTGTCCTATTCAGACGGGAAGGATGTCACCATTCACAAATTGTTTGGAATGTGACTGACAATGGGCGGGCCCTCAGTTCCGATTATGTCCTCTTTGGCAAATAGGTAGATTGATTGACTGCAAATAATTTGCTGTGAAGGTTGTCATTGTGACGGATTTTTAAAGAAAGATTATAGATAGATATAATACTCTTTTTTGTACACACAAAGCAATTAGAGCAACAGCAATAATATACACAGAACACAGTACAGAAGGTGGATTATTTTACTACTGAAGGATTCGTGAGTGTCCATATTAATTTTAAATGGGTACGTGACGTTAATTTATCCGGAACGCCCGCCTTGTTTCGGTCTAATAACAAGAGCATTAGCGCCGCTGAGTGGCTCCTGAGGAAGGCCCACGTATTTTACCGAAACTTGTCGGGCGTTCCCGATCAATCTACGTAAGATTTTTTTGTGAAATCAAAGTAACAACGGGTACACAGTGATTTTTAATGGCCACTGCGTCCCATGGACATCTGTAACCAACCAACTTTCAACAGTACCGATGTGTTGAATACCAAGGTGGTCACCTCTGGATAAGGTTGCTGGCTGCTTTTGGAACCAGATTTAGTTCGATTGGGGAAAACAGTACTTTACTACTTTAGGTTACACCGTTACTCTAAATTCTTTATTTTTATTTTATTGGGCTCTCTTACACATAGGGTCCGGGGTTCAAATCCCAAAAATGCACCTATGACTTTTTTAAATTAAGTATGTGCGATATATCGTCGGTTAAATAGAAAAGTGGCATCATTCAAAAAGATAACGGCGATTTTATTATGTTAATCTCACTTTTTTAACTTATTTTAATTATTTAATTTATAAAAATGGCAGATATCCATATAGTAGACTTACATGTACTTAAAATATTAGAAATCATTTGTATCCACATCATTAACCGTTGTCATCCGACGATATGTTAATTTAATAACATCTGCTTTCGGAGAAGGTAAGAACGTGAGGAAACCTGGATACCGGAGAGTTCTCCATATTGTTCTCAAAGGCGTGTGAAGTCTGCCAATCCGCACATGGCCAGCGTGGTGGACTATGGAGTCCTCGGAGGAGACTCGTGCTCAGTAGTTGGCCGGTAATGGGTTGTGCTGATGATGACAGCCACCGTCCTAAAAGATTGCGTAATTAACAAGCGGTTGCCATAAAACTTCGTTACGCAAAGGGACCAGTTTGAATGTGTCCCCACTGTAACACTTAAATCAGTTCTCCGGAGTAATTGATAAAAAGGTTCTTAAGTACTCCCAAGTGCACTAAGATTCACGGTGGACCAGATGTCAGCCTTGTTATCCTTAAAATAACTAACAATTAACTAATTAAATTCCGACAATTAAGAAAGTTCGTACACAAAGCGCGGCGCCGATTTCGATAGAATATGACTGCATATAATATGACTAGCACCATAACATACACGCTTGCAAACTCCACGCCCGTGCCCTACAATTCCCAGTGTTGCCGGTGGCGGACACAGATTGACGCCTTACAACCGAATATAAACACTTATCTGCCAAATAATAATATCTGGTGTTGAACGTGTCCATTGGCGACGGTGACCAGTTACCATTAGGTGGCCCGTATTATGCCAGTATGTCTGTCTCTTTACAAGGTGGTATAACCTGTATAGGGTTCGCCCGGGGCGGAACCACCGTCACACCCATTTTAGCCGTGAAATTATTGTTTTTCAACATTTTTGTTTCGATCGGAAAGACTTACCGGCCAGCTACACTTATACAAGAGGTGACCACCTTAGTCCTCAACGGTAGCAACGATTGCAAATTTGAACTTTAACGACGCCGACCGACGAATTTAATGTTCAAATTTGCACGTAAAATCAGATGAATGCGATAGTTCTCGCATCGCTTTGCGTTACGCAATTAACCTGCTGGTCTTTGTATCGTATAATAATGTAACAACTTTTATAAATGTAGTAGGTACAGTCAACAATAAATTTTAATTACCCTATCTATTTATTTACCTATCATAGACATTCTCTAAATATCATAGGCGCGTTCCCAGTATCCGAACCCAAGCACCGGGAGCGGAAACCCGAAGTTCACACACCACACATTCACTCGCCTACTTATTCACCATTGCTAGTCGATTAATTTTCCACATGTGCGCACGTTCGCATATGCTGGCATGCCACGACTGCCAAAAACCGCAAATTTCAATATCACCCACACCCGTACAACTAAATAGCGTCTCGGTTCGTCGCCCTCTATATCATATCGGATGAGAAATAGGGTGCTCATTGACTGTCAGCACGAATTATCAATGAAGTAATTTAAATTGAAACAGGTTGTCTGATAAATAACGATTATATTACGACGCTTCAATTAATGATTATAGAAAATCAAATACTTATTTGCAAACGGACTTGCTGTCCATGGACCTGAACCATCGACTACAGTTACGCTCTGTAGTCGTTGACCTGAACGAAGTAAAGTAAGAGCATACAGACAGACGTCTTAAAAGGCCTCTCACATTTTGCATCTGTCTCGCTCGCACATTCTAACATTTTGAACGATTGTAATTTTTGTAAGTCCAGGTAGATTTTTGAAAAATGTGTTTCGATATCATTGTTGACAATAAAATTACGGACATTTTAGACATATTCAGTTACTGCAAAGGACGTAGGAAAGGTAAACCCTTCCCTGCAAAGAACGGCTGCACGCAAATCTGTCCCACCTAGAACACGAAACAATACCTGTCAACAACCTTTAATTAATTAATTAATCATTCCAACAGCCACTCGCGGAACATTTCAATCAGCTGGGCCATTAACACCTTGAATCCAATCAGGCCTACCTTCAACGGGGTATAAAGGCGATTTAATTAGAGGATACAATGGGTGCAGAGTATGACGTCACAAATAAGGGAAGGAAGGACAATACGTGTCCGATTTTAGGTGGTCGCTTCACTTAAGAGATGAGGCGAAACTAATGTAAATCTAGATGAATTGGTTGGCTTAACTAAAGTATTTTAATACCGATTTTACGCACTTTTAAAGTGGGTTGTCTGCGAATAGCGTTAAAAAATATATATTTTGCAGAAATATTTTAATTTGTTCATTTTGATACGAGTAGACCACACCATACCTATTGAGGTTCTGTAGAACGATATATTTTATATAATTAATATTATACAGCGCCGAAAAATTCTAAAATTAAAGAAAATTAAAGATTCTCTCCCTCTTTCTCTTCAGCCCACATCAGTCTACTCCTGTACATCTTCCCAAACCACGCCACTGAGGCGGAACTTCGGCTTTTCGCATCTTATTAAAATTAATTGGCATAAATACCACAAACAAACAAAATGTAGGTGTACCTACAATAATATCTTAAGTTTTCCATTGCATATAATTTCGGCGCTAATAATATTTTAAGTTTTCATTGCATTTAGTTTCATCGCTACTAAAGTATCGTTGCTCGCCATCGGGGCGACGAATACCGCCGTGAGGTTGAATTTTAATTGAGTTAAGGCTTCCCTCAATTTTCAGGTAACGTGAGCATTACGGGTATCACCTATCCCCACCTGACCCTGTCACGATGATAAGCATAAGTGGGGAACAAGTTTGTTTAGAGATACGCTTGGATATGGCAGACTTGATTGTCATGAGTGTGTGGGTTCCACAGATAAGCTTTAGCTCTTACGATTTTATTTCGAGTTTAAGATAAATAGGCATGTGGGTGGTACGTACGCTGTTTCGTTAGATATTTATGAACTTTGTACTATTTTGTTTTTCACATAGTTGTGATGCAGCTATAAAGCGCGGACCCCAACAAATTAAAAAAAAAAAGTTAGTACTTTGTGCAGAATAATGTTACTTGGGTTGGGACCTTAAATTGTGTTGTGTTGTTGTTGTGTGTCCGCCACTCGCAGCACAGGGAGAGGTTGAGGTTGTAGACGTTTATTTAATTTAAAAAAAAAATGGTGCCAATCCATCCACACTCACAATTACCTCACACTTTATACCAAAGTTTTAGAATTAGAAAAACAGTAGTATACAAAATGTTCGCGGAAATACTAAAATAACGAAAAATAAAAAACAAAAATTCAGTCATAAGGCAGGTACAATTGAAGTTGGTACACGAAAGAGAAAAGTGATAAGCAACCATAAACTTCCTTTGTTATTCAATTACGTTTCACTTGTCGCCCCAAAAGCGACCAGACCCGGCGACGATCATGAAAAATCTGTTCAATAAAATTAGCGCCAGGGAATATCCGAGTACGCCCGTGGCATGCGAAGGGCCTTTCAAAGAAAGCCGGGTTCGCACCGTCTATGCAAAAGGAATGCAAATATTTAAAAGGCCGGGGATGTCCGAGGCTAAGGCGCGCATACAAAAACTTTCTCCCTTGGAAAAATGCTGACGCTCCTTATAAGGAAGCCCGTCCATCGGATGATACCAAGTAATACCGACCGGTGAACTCGTTGCTAACTTTAAGTAATTTAAAGTTGCAATAACTTACTTTCGTGCTGTGCATCAATAACGGTTAAACATAATCCGCCTAACTTATAAAAAACCGTTAGTTAGTACCTATTTAACTAACAAAGGCTTTGGATGTTCTTCCTAACTTTTTTTTGCTTATATCCACTACTTAGGATGTCATTAGTTAATCAACGAAAAATATTTGTACTATCGCGACACCTAATGAAATAGTGAAGCGTCACTTAGACAATCTGTAATTTGCACCCAAATACGTCAAGTGACAACAGTCAACTAAAACGGTTTTTTTGACAAAACAAAAATTTTACAACATGTCATCCTGTGAATGCGCTAAACAAAAAACCGGCCATCTTTCTTCAGCACTAGTACGCGTCCACTACCAACTTCGAATAGTACTTACTAACTGATACTAAAACAGTAACTCACACAAACAGTCCTAATTCCTACTATACATCCTTATAAGTTATTAGTATCGAATCTTCCTATAAATAACTAATACTAATGCTAACTTTCACCCATCCTCTTTTGATTCTCAGGTCTGCTGGAAGATATTTTTAATAGAAATAAGCCGTATCTTTGTACTAAGTTACACATACTTCTTTAATGTAAGTAATAAAGTGTGCAAAGATGAATTAAAATATTAACATGACAAACTAACACTAACAGTCTGTTCCTCTCATCCTATACAAGAGTTGCAGGTGTCCATGGACGGCAGTGGCCAGTCTACATGTCCATTCGCTTCGCATGACCATTCGCTTTCATCAAAAACGAATCTCTATGACAGCACTAAACTACACAAATTTCCTCTCATTTTCATTACCAAAACATTATGTAAGAACAAACTTTGATTGCAAATTTGTCATACCAGTCTGTGAAGTTTCTCTACTGAGGCATTGTAAGTACTCGAACTATCCTATCGTAGACGGGAACTTGGTCGTTGACGCGGGAAACCGAATATTTTGTACACCTGCCTCAGGTGTTAAGATTTATTTGCCTACATATTGCTGTGTGGAGTAGAGCGAAAAAAGATTTTTTCAGTGTCTTTTACACCTGTATCGAGCCTCAAGTGAAACAGATCACAATGAGATACTTTGAAACTTGTTGAACGTCTGTAACTTTTTAAAACAATATTGGTTTCCACTCGCCCATTCTTCCTCGTTGTTCCAAACACGTCCCTTACATTAAGAGACTGTCCCTCCGTGAAGTGACAAAATTTAGGACAAAGGTTTTCAATTTCTGAAAGGTCTTTCGATCACAGCGAGGTTCAATGGCTCGTTGGCGCCAGCAAATCCAATAAAGAAGCGTGCCTGCAAGAAATTTATGTTATTGACCGGATTATAGTAACTGACGTATGAACTGGGAGCATTATTCCAGACCAGCGTACATAGATCCCTAACATTTAGAGGAGCCTGCCCCGATTAGCCTTTGCATCCTAGCGTTGCGAGGGGAAGGAAAGGTCAAGGAGAGCCGCGTGGTTATTGATTGTTCCTTCAAACACCTTTTTCGATGCGTCAGCGACCCCTTAGGGATTCCTTTCTACATATTAAACGTTAAACGATTTCAAATGCTTAAACTCGTACGTACCTTCCTTTGTGATTCATATTTTTCACAATGTCTGATACATTACGAACGATAACCTTCCTTTTCACGCAGTCGGGTAAAAAGGATTTACGGGATCTACAAATACTTATAAATTGAAGAAGAAGTTTTAGTAAAAAGTGGATTTGGGATATCACGAATTTTGTGACGAGACGTATTGATACTTGTGTTTTCAATTTCCATAGGTAATGGGAGCCTGGAGCATCTGACCATGCTCCAATGTGGATTATACAGGCATGGCCAACCCAACTGTCGAAAGTTTCGACCAGCCGACAAAGTTTAAACTGCTATCTACTCGCAATTAAAACAATCGGGACCGACTATGGAGAATTCTTGGTTGGATAAATTGTTCCTAACGGACACTATAATCGCCAAGTGCTTTGGGGTCTTTTTGTGCCTTAAAGTTTTTCAATTCGATCGGAAGATTTTCGTGGCCGACATAGGTATAAGACCCTCTGATTATGCAGATTATGATGGCTCATCTAAACAACATAAACGAAACAAAACTAATCCATTCAATGAAATAGGTGCAAATACAACATTGTTTTCTTGTTTTGTTTCTATAAATATATTGTATAAATATAGTCGCCAATGCGTCGCTGGGCCTGAAGCGCTCTTTTTGCGCTTTTTTTGAAGAACCCGATCGCACGCTTAGTGATATACAGACCTAACGAGACATAGGCTCGAATTGAGTTACACATACTCACAGGCTTCTGTTAACGTCATCTATTATTTCAAATTGAAATTAGTCGTCAGTTCCCTAACAATCCTTAGGATACTTTTGATCCCTATTAAATATACGGATCCCGGGGGAATGAAAACATCTTGGAGCTAGGAGGCATAAATAAAGCGAGGAAGGCTGGGTGGATAAGACATGGGCCTCCTACTCGGGGGATCTGGGGTAAAAATCCCAGACTATGGCTTTTTTAAGTTACGTGCGCTTTAAATAATTAAATATCATCTGCTTTTGGTGATGGTAAATGTCGTGAGGAATCCTGCATCTATAAGAGTTCTTTATAATTTTCTTAAAGGCTTGTGAAGTCTGCCAATCCGCACTTGACCCATCTCATCCTGAGATGAAACCCGTGCTCAGTCGGGGGGTCCTCGGTTCAAATCCCAGGCTACGGCTTTAAGTTATTAAAAAACCTGCATCCCTGAGAGATCTCCATAATTTTCTTAAAGGCTTGTGAACTCTGCCAATCCGCACTTGACCTTTCTCATCCTGAGATGAGACCCGTGTTCAGTTAGTCCGGTGATGAGTTGTGATAATAATGATCATGATAGTCATAAAATTAATACGTACTGACAACAAGCGTTGTTTAGACGTTTAGTTTGTCGTGTCAGATAGCCGATGATGAGCTGATAGTAGCCAATTGTGCCGATTTATAAATATACGCTTATCAGCGATGATCGTCATAGCTGCTATCAACTGCTTCCTCCCGTAGAGATGGGGGTAACCAAGTACCTACTTGAGAAATCTTAGTAATATCACAATGTCTCTGAACGGACTTCAACCGATCACTTTTATCTTATGAGTATATCATTTATCACTGTTTTTTTTTAAATTTTACAATGGGTGCCTTAGAAAGGCGATCGAAGAGTCCCACTTTCGCTTCCCGGTCAATACAAATATTGTACTGTACCTACTCGTAAGTGTTTGTTCTTGGATCTAAGCCGTGGTGTGATGTCTTGTAGTCTCGTACCATTTCTCCTGCGACACCCAGTTGATTTATTTATAGGCAGGTAGCTCCTTGGAAGTAAAATTATCTATTTTTTTTGCATTTTTAAAAAGAGAACATACCTTTGTGCTCGAACCTAGATAGATTACCTTATTGTGGAGTGAGAGAAGGAGAATCTGTGTTACCAAGTTATTTATCGACATACAGAAGTACCTAAATACTACTCGGTATCCTTTCACCTATTGGGAGCACCAGAGGAGAAGTATATCATGGAGTGCTTCGAAATAACAATGCTTCTATGCTAAACCCTACTAAGTAAATACGATGATCGAGCCTACAAACCTGCTTGCAAAGTCCCTAAAGACCCCAGTTTATGTGTTCGACCTTGAACGACTTCTTGAATTAATGCCACTTAACTCTGACACTGAAAGCGACGTAAGCATCTCCGACTAATTAAAGCAAGGAGCCAAAAGAGGAACAATGGGTGCCTGCGCGACATCAAAAAGGATGCACCGTTAGATCGCGGTCGAATTCGCCCACGGCGAACGGGGGTATTGTGTTAAGTGTGCTTGTACCTGACGAGAATCGTTTACTTTCAGACGATTTCGCTCGCGATGATCTCGATTTAACTGTCGATAAGTGGACTTAAAGGATGCAGAAGAAATTCTAGAGGTATGGAATGTATGAGAGAACCAAGAATTTCGGAGCACGAGAACTGGGTCGTTAGCTAAATTTAGGGCAGTATTGAAATCTAAGAGATTAATTCCGTCCAGTTTTTCTTCTCTTGATCCAACAGAGATATTGAAACCTGGTTATGAAATCAATAAGCAGTAATAAAATTTAGTAAAAGCATTTAAAATGTGATACTCGGTTGCTGGTCGAAATACTTTGTCAACGATATCTTTGTTATATTAGGTACTTACGAGAACCCATAAGTCAAGATACATTACAAGAGATGTCCACATTCCATCGTGATACGGTCACCGAGAAACAATTGTTTGCAGATTAAAAACCCACCCACTGAATGGCGAAGGTAAATGGAATTCATTATCATGAATCATCATACCTTTATTGACATTTGCTATGGCTTGATTGGAGAAGGCAGCAGGCATGGAATTAATAAGTACTAACGTTGTATGTAAGTACTTAATACTTCCATCGTAGCAGGATAAAGGTGACCATAGATTTATAATAAGATGTAATGTGTATGTAGAGTTAGTCAGAACGAATTATATTATGTTCCAGAAGTTAATTCGATAATAGTTGATAATACGAGTACGTAGTATGGATAGACGCACTAAATAGGTTCTTAATTGATAAAATTACGGAGGAGGCTTAAAAGGAAAATCAAAATTTCTATTGAACAAGAAGACTGGCGATACAGTAATGTTTGACGCTTAGATAAGCAGAAAAAGTTTTTGTGCTCATTAACAATTATCTTACAAGATTTTATTGATTGCAAATAATCAAGCGTAAAACATTGAATCAAATGAAAACTTTTTATTTCATCATTAGATAATTACATGCACTTGAGAAACGTCACAACAAAAAGAGTGAGAAAAAATTCATTGATAGATAACATGCAATTTGTCACTGATCTAAAATAACTGATTGCAGCAGAATAATTATAATTTGTTTATAGTTAGAAATACGAGAAGTCAGCTAGTCAGTTAGATTGATTGAATAAATCAACCAGAAGAGATAATGATTTAAAAAAAGGAATCTAAAGAATGTATAATCCGTTGAAATTCTCGATCAACATTCAACAGATATCAAATAGATATCGTTGTGTATGCTTCGTTGTCATATTCGAAACACGTATCATTATTCTTCAATGGTGCGCTATCTGTTGAGCATTATGTAGTTATAAATAGGTATACGATTACGACTATAATGAAATTATTCTGCTCACATATATCTCATGCATACTTGCCTATGCGCAACTGCCTGTCATTGTCGCTAGGCAGACAAACAATGCGTTAAATTACTTTTATCTGTGTGTCCAACTTTTTCTTATTCACGGGAGTGACAGAAGAAAGTAGGCAGAAAAAGGAGGTTTTATGGTCAACGACTTTAACACTATTTTTACCCAAAATAAGTTTTAATTCTAATATTAACCTTGTTCGTGATTTGTCCAAATATTTTCTTATTATAATGTTGCTTGTTAATTACCACACTAAATTAACAAGTAATGAACTGTTTTCTATTTAAATTTTAATTTATTTTATTTCTCATAAAAAGTAAACATCTGCTTTAATCTGTCAAACACAAATGTTAATAAATTACTTACATGCAAGAGTGTCAAATTTAATTAAATACAATTAAAACACTAAAATTTCAGTTCTCCTTATAGGTATAATAGACAATCAATCGCTCGTTTAATTAAAATAAATTAAAAAAACCGACGCGGACTCCGCCCACACAATCGTTTTTGAAATTCAATTAATTAGTTTAGAATTTATTGGTCTGGTATTTTAATAAAAGGTAGTTTGTTAATTGTTAACACTTTGAAAACAATTCCAAAATGATACCTAGGTGTCTATCCTATTTACGATGTAATCATGACATCTAATCTAACTATTCATACAATTCGACTAACCATGAACTACATTTGAAAGGCGCGATCTTGCGATTCATTGTTTGAAATTCGGCCATCTGCATTAGCACTCGGAGAAAGAATAAAGATTAATGTAAGGTTGCCAAAACGAACCAATATCATACAAGTGAAAGTATATTTAATGGATGTTGAAATAGGTCAATAAGACGACGAGTATGGTATCAAATAAACGGTATTTATAAGCAGTGCTTTTATGTTCTTATGATCAGAAAAGCCAAAGAATGATGATCTGGCTGAGAGATCACGATAGTCATCGTTGGTTATGGATCGCACGGATTGAATAGGATTTTAAAGGAGCTTATAGATATACGAACCAATTCTGAACAACATTTCACCACGACGACGGCTACTTCAAGCTGGATAATAGAGCTCTCTAAAATATTTGAAAATATGTGAAAATATCTGTACGCCATATAATGGCAGAATAAGCGAACTTGCTAAGTTTGTTAC
>DWLO01000861.1:0-17324 GCA_018245335.1 Dalla quadristriga | reverse complement strand
CCTACGAGTATATTTTACAAGCACGATTTATTTCTAACAAAAATATTAATTTTACACACAATTCTTTTACATACATTTCTGAAATAGTATCTAGATTTATGACATTCACAGTTTTTTTATACATGTAAGAAAATATTTACAAAAACTTAAGCTCAAAACATGGTAAATCCTTTTTGATTATTCTTATCTATGGTCAAAAATCTGTATTATCTCAAGAAACGTCCACCTATTTATATAACTAAGGAAAATTTTATTGATACGACTAAAACATAGTTAGGTATATTATTTTAAAACCAAAGCAAGTCTCCAATTTTTGTATATGAATTGCTAAATATTTGCAACACTCGATTTACGATAAAATGTGTTCAACTTAATTTAAATATCTACAACATCAACTATAGGTACTTACATTCCTTTACATTTCGATTCACACGACCCCATCTCCTGTTAGTACATTTATCAGCTATATTATCGTTTTTTTTTCGTGCATTATATTACATTATAGAGCAATTCATCGACTATTTTAAGATGGTAGACTAAACAAATTCACTTTGTGGTACATACCTTCAGCTCCGAAGCAAGATTTCATATTCGCAAAATATCAGACTACAAAACACCAGATTCGTAAAACGGCTCCGGAGCAAGATACCAGATACGCAAAATACCAAATACGTAAAATACCAGATTGCAAAACACCAGATTCTTTGCGAATTTCTGGAGCCATACCTTCTTGCGATAAGCATATAGTTAGCAATATAGTATTCTATATACAATAAAGTATTTTATCTTGTTCTCAAGATGATCTATTTGGAGTTTGTTTCGGTGGTGCACTATGATAGACATATAAGAAAAATGCATAATTAATGCGTAGGTACCTTAGTACGTTAAGTAAAGTTACGTAACTCGTAACTTTAAAGTTACGAGTACTGTTTGTTGCATAGAAAGATGACGGAGCTGTGAAAATATTATGTGCTACAACTTGTCTACAACAATGGAAAGCCGCACAGTAACACCTGATGCAATCATCTTCGAGACAACCTTAAGCTTTGGTATCTTAATCGGAACGCACAACGCTGCGGCAAGAGGCTCCAACGCAGCGTCATGACGCGGCAATGTTATCTGTGCGGAGAAACGGGCAGTTGACTTCGCCGCAGCTACCAAAGTAGACGTGCCAATCCATGTTGACCCGTGACGCAGCGTAGGAGCGAGCACAATGCTGCGCGCAGTACCCACTCCCCGCTTCCCCGCACCGCTGACGCACACTGCGCCGGAATAGAAGACCATTCTAGACGTTGTGCGTTCCGATCAAAAGGCCAAAGCTGTAGAAGTTTTTCTTCACGGGCAACCCCACATGACTTTGCACTGGGGTTTGTCAGGGTACTTCTTCTTGAGCGCCCCGATGATGGTGGTGTACCGTTGGGTGTTGAGTCTCTCGGCGCGCACGTGCCGGGAGCCGTTCCTCGACCCCGCCGCGTGGCAGAGGAAGCCGCCGTCCAGGACCACCATGCGGTACTCCTGGAGGCACAGCTCTAGCATCTGGTGGGCAATGGATGTTGTATAAAGACCGTAACAACGTTATTACGCCTTCACGTAGACAAGATAATGGTTTTAGAAGTTTGCCAACAGTAGCGTTCTTGTTAACCAAATATGTAACATGGTACAATAATTAGACCTATTGCCAAAAAACTAAAAGCTTTACAAAATTCTCATACGTTTTAGAATTATAATTCAGCCATCTATTGATTTTATGTCAATGTCGCCAACAGACGATATATTATTATTGACATATTGATATTGACTGAGACAAATTTCACAATTTTCTTATCAGAAAACATTGTGGATCCAATAGATTATGTCAGTGATATAATTTATAAATTATCTTTGGATTTAAAACACGCAACAACGAAACAAAAACGGAAATTTAAAAAGTGTATAATCAAAAAACACATCAAAAACCGTACATAACGTGACTCTTTCTGCGGACCACTGTTATCAGTTCAGCTGTGTTATTGTTGTAATTGTTCTTGAACGCCGCTATGATTGTCTCGTATCTGAAGCGGTTGGTGGTGCGAGCACGTCGGATAGTGTCTAGGTGCTGCTTTAAATAGCGTGGTCGAGCCGCATGGCAGAGGAACCCTCCATCGAAAATGGCTAACTCGTAGTCTTGGAGACACAATTCGAGCATCTAGGAACTTTATTACAATGTATTACACTAGCAAGACTTTTTTTACTGCAGACGACTCCGTGGCGCGTCTGTTAGTAACCCTGACTGACGAGCTTTGGATTCCGGGCTCGATTCCTGGCCGTGGCTGACATTTAGATTTAGTTTTTAAATGTTTGTACTCGGGTCTTGGGCCTTAAACTGTATGGTTTTCTGTGTGAGCACCACCAGAAACCGTAGTGCGGAAGTGTGAGTGTGTTAGCGTCTTTTCATTTGAAGTCTTCACAGCGATAAAACCAACTGGAAGCAGGTGCTAAATAACCCGCATAAGGTATACCCGGGCTCCACCGCAAAATTTTCTGCTATAGTTTACCTTGCTTGAGCAAATTTCGGTCAGAACAACGTGTGGAAGATCATGATTGCGAGCCTATCGCATTCAGTTACGCAATCAGCCTGCAAGTCGTCAGTCCACCTGGATGAAGCTACGTACCTGCGTCATCTTGTCCTGCCGGCCCTCCCAGGAGAGCATTTCACTGTACCAGGGCTCCCTCTGCGTGCCGAAGTACAGCGGCTCCCAGCGGTGGTACGGGTACTCCCGGCGGGCAATCAGCATCGGCTAGACAGATATTTTTATTTATTTTATCAAATCTACCCTCATATTTTCACCGATTTAAAAAAAGGAGGACGTTATCAATTCGACTGTATGTTTCTTTGTATGTTAAGCGATGTCATCGCCACTTCTAAACCGATTTTAAGGACTCTTTTTTTATATAAATAGGACGTAAATAGGATATACATCCTAGTTGTTCCTATATACTTTTTAATGAAATATGTATGTACATTTTGCTACTAGATTTTTCACTGTAACATTTCTATACTGGGCTTAAATCAGAGTTCTATCGAACGAATCACAGCGTAAGGCATAATGAAATCATCACCATAGTGCGGTAAGCTTCAGAAAAACAGCCCCGAGCGAAATATGCGTCGTTGAATGCCGTTAACCGTTTTAATTCCGCTCCGCTGCCGGTGATCCAATCGCAGTCGGCTAACTGGGTGCCACTTCAATCTAGTTCAGCGCTGACGGGTTGTTCAATCTTCGCTGTGGGTGACAGCCCTGCCTTAATAAATTTATGCCACCCCGCCAACTAGATTTGCCAACCCTACAGTTATGTATTATGTATGTTGTAGAGAATGCAGTACTATAAAGGTGATCCAACTGTTCTTAATGTGTTTTCAATTCCACTTATTTTCCTTCAAAATCCTTTATGAACCTTATTTTTAAATATTTTTATAATATATTTATTGACTATATCATCTAAGTAGCACAAAAAAGAAAACACAATTACTTGAAGTTTTCTCGAGAATTTTTTTTTATGAAGTAGTTTACAAACAACCAAAAATTCTAACAACCCATTTTAAATAATTTTAATAATAATAATAATAAAATCGATGTATTGCCATAAAACGCAGATAATATGATACTGCCACAGTAGTAACTAATTAAGGCAGTACATAATTTTCACATATAATTGGGGGGGATTATGTGACAATAGGAGCTGGCTCAGCTGTTGCTAACGCGTGGCTGGAGTGCTGCGAAGTGCTGGTTTTCAGCCAGTCCCATTTCCCTTAGATGTTGTGTTGTTGCGACAGTTAACGCCCCAGATACAGCTGGATAGTTACCCTTTAGCAACTATTTTTGATATCGTTTTCAATGATTCCTTTTTTGTCAACCCCACTATCCCCCCTTTGCCTTTCAACGCACGATCTCCTCACCCTCCCCCACCTGCATTATGATGTTCACGCCTCGCACTAATTGCCGACTAATTATACGATAGCGCAAGTCCCGGCCAGAGCACTCCAATTATATGCTTTTAAGTTGCAATTTAATCCGTGTACATTTTTAAAACTCAATTTATTTATTGAAAGAAAAATTAATATTTATAGTGCGCCCCAGATAGGATCTAATGGGTCGCTAATTACGAAAGTCATTGATATGTTGCGAAGTTATCGAATTTTCGATTAATTTAGCTACAAATATCAAAAGGAAAACCTACTTTCTATCATCTATTCACATATTGATATCACGCATTCAATATTTCTCACACTTATTCTAGGAAGATTTTTTAATCGGCGGGTTTTTTACGGTAAGGTTTTAGCTCTGACTTGGCCTTTTGCTCTGCAGTGCGCTATGGTATCAGAAAATTCCATCTTAGTATCTGCTTTTCATGTAGGTGTGTACGCAGGTAGTATGAAACTTCCACGCAAATGAAGACACTTGACTTACTTTGTTTAGGCTCTTGACTAGGATTGATTATGTTTAAGTCTCATATAAATAGCATATTCCATTGAATTATTGAACTTTATTTCAATATCACAAACAGACACACCGATTTTATTTATTGGTAAGATTTCAATAGTACATACCTCGATAACCTTTGGCGAGGGCCGCAATAACCACGTCTGGAGACCAGGGAACCGTTGGCAGTGAGAGCACAGCTTCTGGTGAAAGTACATGGCGCGATTTGCAGCCACCATGCGGATTAGCCTGTCGTAGACGAAACAAAGTAGGTATAATCAAAGTAGGTAGGTATTATTATACAGCACATGTAAAAAATTATCTGGTTGGGCAAAACCATTAGACTCCTACACGAAAGTAACGAATAGTCAGACTTATTTATTAGTATGACATAACAGACTTGTTGGTACCCTTAGACGTACCAAGATGCCCTTAGAAATTCCATTCACTATTCGAGCCAAAATGTACGAGTATATTTGCAGATTCTAGCTAAGGTCTTAAGGCAAGTAAAAAATAAAATTTGAAATGGCTGACGCGATGGTAATGTTGAAGATTGATAGTAGATTCCAATCACCCAAAACACATCCGGCAAGAACCCGCAAGAAACAAGATCCCAAGAACAAAAAAAACCCGCATTAAAATCAAAACATTAATTTCAGAGCTACGGCGCCACAAAAGTAACAATATACAAACACGACACAACAATATACAAACTAACAAAAACAAAAAGCAAGCCCATCAAACTCATAACACCACTTTATAGTCGGATCGTTATTATTTAAGAATCGGAAGTTAAAAAATTAGAACGGTACAAAGAACCTTCTAGTTCTAGATCCAATAAAAGGAAGCCGTTACTTTGTTTTCCACTGTTGCGCACATTTTATAGCCCATGCCTGCACTAACCACCGATGCCATAAAATTGACGTTGATGCCAGTTAATAAAATTTAAAGCCACCCGATCGAAAATAAAAGCTACCAGCTAAAAGACGACCAGCCGTAAAATAGACTATAAAAGTGAAGGTTCACGATGAAATTTTACAGAGTCCTGATGTAGGGTTATTTGTAAACAATTCCAGAGTTTTATTATGTTCTCGGGCCCATTCTAACACTTCGCTCGTTATGAACCACGAGGATTATGGAAAATTGTTGGAGGAACACATTCCCCGTCGTTTTGAGCAAGGCGTGAAATAATATGTTTTTTTAGCAAATTTTTCAAATTGCCTTACGTAAGCGTTATTATTACAGACTATTTGATTTCAAAATAACTCTAAACATATAAAATAGTCTAGTTATTATAACAAAAGAGGTCATCAAGAGTAACTATGAAAAGACGGAAGTAGTTGAAATCACCAAAATTAGTTTTAGGTAAAAACAATAATATCGTAAAATAATAGTAACGTAAACAATAATTATTGTAATACAACACGAGCTGATTGAGGAAGGAAGATATTCAATCCACGGAGGGATGTATATTTTGCGTCACGCATAAAAGTTGGGCTCATTGTTCATGAAAAGGACAATATCACCAGGATAAAGTAAAAAGAAACCCTTCATATTTGCTCATTTTGTGCTAGATTTTATATGAGTTACTACGAGTATGTCGCCCCCGGATATACCAATCATGCCCCGGGTACGGAGCATTATGAGCAATCGCTTTTTTATGTTGACCTACTGGAGAATTATTAGCCTGACTTGATAAATATTTAAGATGGATTTTAAAGTTTGATATTGTTATATAGTCTTATTCACCTTTGACATTAATTTGTCTCTGTAAGGTGTCGTTGCCGGTCGAACTTTGTAAAAGTCTAACCATCTCAATTGCCAAATAGGAGCTACTGGATTAACTAATATTCTAATTTCATGTAAATTTTCCTTATGATCTTTTCTTCTGCTACCTTATTTATAGATATATTCTTTCCTTCCTCACCGTGTAGTTGTCTGGAAGAAATGCTACCCAGTATAAATAAACTGATATCGGAACTTGATAATGACAATGATAAACCAAAGTTAATTAAATAAAGGAAATTAAATCTTTAAATAGACAAGTTTCTAGTAAATTATACAACAAACTAGGCACCTTTTACTTTCTATCATTTATCGAATTCTCTAGTCGTAAGCTCCTTTCAAAGATTATTTATAGAAACAAAGAAACAATACCATTACTACACAATAAGATTTTTTCTTTGTTAGTCAAAGGAAAGACTACCAGTATACTCGTAGGTACAACAGAGCACCTATACTAACAGTATTTTTAAAGTGTCTTAGCGTCCTTTATACGGATTACCGAAAAAACCCTATTTATCAACTTACGTGTCTTTGTCGCGGGGAATCTCCTCGCCTCTTTCCACTTCAAACAGAGGAACCACAAAGACCGTCTTAGCGAATATACAGCCTTCGTCTCTTTTCTTATCGCCCATAAGTTTTCTCACCATGGTAAGAAATTTTGACGCTAATCCGTCGCTGGGAACCATTTCGATGTCGGACACAATAAAATAATTTGTCTTCGACGCATTACGGGCGACGTTTCTACCAACGTTTATTGGATATCTCATATTTTTCTGCTGTCTAAATGAAGGAAAATCAAAATTTTCCATACCAGAACAATCTTCAAACTGCAAGTTCGGGGCATCTGCCGGTTTGTTAGACAATCGCATCATCATTCTTTCTACTTTCTTTTTACGCACCCATTGAATGTATTGTGCTCGTGTTCTATTGTCCAAGTTTCTGTAATTTTCTAGCTTTCTTCTCAGCATTTCCTGAGTCGTTATGTTAGCAGTCGTCGTCGGAAATTCAGTAGTAACCACTACCAATTGTTCAGGGTTTCTTATATTCGGTGGATGACGCTTGGGATAAAATAAATGTACCGACACTTTAGACATCTTAGAGTAGCATTTACATAAATGTTTCATTAATTGCATTGTGATATCAAGGTCATAGCTGGGCACAAATACTGCAAGACTAATAGGACCATCCCAGTATCTAGCGATTTCTATTACGTGATATATGAATTCGGGGGTCGCTTGCGTGACGTATGTAACTGCGTCGTATCTGCTATAATTCGCGTAAGTTGTACCATGGATTGCGTTATAAATGACCCTGTACGGACTCTTGCTGCCTGTTTCTGGAGACGTTTGGACAGGGACAGTTTCCCATTTGAGTTTATCAGGCAAGCCGTAGTTAAACTCGCAATAGCTTTTGTTTACGTTGGGCTGTCGGCCGCGAAGGAACGCACCGGGTCTGTATTCAAAGTCACCGATCCTTCTCGCGGCGTGTGCATGGTCTCTGTGCTTGTAGTGATATAAGTGAACTATAGCAATAAGCGTGATAGCAAATATGGCTATAAGAGCTAAGGTGGAATGCTTCCGAGTCAATCTGTAGGAGTATGCCCCGAAGATTCGCAGGCACCTCGTCATATTTACAGCTCATCGTTTTTATTTGCGACAAGCTCTCATTCCTTATCATTCACTTGTACATTTGCATCAATTGCACATTCAATTTTCACGCGAGCTTCCCAGTTTCCGGTTCCCGTACCAATTTTTTCAGTGGCATGACGTCAAGATTATATCCAGAGAGCTCTTGGCCTCGTTTCGCAGTGTAGTGTATACTATCGTTACACGATTAACTTCGTGATTTTACATAAATAAATTCGCGAGTAGATTTTGTACTGGGAGATTCACGGTCAGTAAATTTATCTAAATCAACTACATTACTAATTCTTATACAGTTATGAATAAGAGTAACTTTGCAAAAATGCCATAACCTCTTCGTATGCTTTGAAAAATGTTTCTTTACATATTTCTCGCACTATTAAAACCGCAGTAATTCACAGCACGTCCAAAAATTATTTTGGTTCCCGAAGAACACAAACAATTCACATAATAACACGGTAACCTATATAACCGGGCTTGACGTCAACAGTTTGTATTGTCTATTTTTTATGTTTTCACAACAGAATTGAGAACGATTAACACATGATAATATTGTTATTAATTATCCACTATTGTTTTTGTTTGGTTTTTGTTGGTGCAAAGGGATTTTCGCGAGTTATTTTAGTTTTCCGGACACAAGAGTTTTACATTCGGTGCGCGCGCCGCCACGCAGTCTGGCGGCGTTCTGCGCAACTACAAAAATCAATGTTTCCCTCAATTCGCGTATATTGAGGCGAGCTAGCGAAGCACGTACGGCAGTCTATGCTCTTCAATACATTTCAATAGGTTTCTGGTATTCGTGACAAGGTTGTGTGAGGAAAATTTTATTCGATTACACCTTTATTGTTTTATGATAATTTTGCTATGGAATTAATAAGTACTTCTTAGTTATGTCACTCACTATGTTTATGTCAGTCTCCGACCCTTTAACTACCTTTATGGAAAAAGCACTTTGATCAGTCACTCTATTGCAGCGTGAAAGACGGGCAAACCAACAAACACACGTTCACATTTATAATATTAGTAAGTATAATAATATGGCCTACTCCGTTTCTGGGGTCAGGTGTTTTGTTACAGATTCAAATAGCGATCATATTTTGTGTTTCATAATAAGAAATCTCTCGTAATACCTAACAAAAAGCTTGCTTATGAATGCCATTCACCGTACCGAGCAAAACGCATTTATAGAAATGGCGGATTTGTCCAATTACTATGTAAAGTTTGAGGTGAATCTCGGCGCGGCGCAAACTGCAGTTGAAGCCGCTTGGGCAACAGAACGCGCGCACTCAATTTAAAGTTTCTTAATTAAGAAACTTGCCAACGAACATGCTCCGCTCATAAGTGGCCACTGGACACCTGTGCCCAACTTCGCACAGAACTGTAGAGATAACGATGATACAATTAGACTCAACTAGTCACTTACTGTATTTTCCTCACGGCAAAAATGTCGGATTTGTCCAATTACTATGTAAAGTTTGTGGTAATACTAGGCGCGGCGCAATTGCAGTTGTAGACTTGTAGCCGTTTGAGCGACAGACCGCGCGAACTCAATTTAAAGTTAGTTTCTTTCATCGCGAGCTGACGGCACTGTAAATGTTCTCGTAAATAACTTTAACGGACGCAGAATTAGGGTAAAACTGCTTTACAGCTATTCGCGAGGAGGATACTTGAAGCCGTGTGGTTAATATTTCGGCCTCCTACCCAAAGGTGCACGGTTCAAGTAGACACGGAAACTCTAGTATTCAAGTGTTATAAACAACGTTCTAGCGATGAAAGGATAATAATGCAAAAGACAGACGCAAACGCACTGTCAGACAAATAGATGACATCTAAGATAGAAGTTTAGTTTGAAGATAGCCTAAAAAAACTAAGGAGATTAAATCAAAAAATAAAGATACGTTACCTGCCTATCGCGCGTGATCTCAGAACCTATGACTAGCGTCTCATGTTTCGTTTAGTCGCACACGAAACATGGTCTTGTTTGCACGCGATACGGCTATATAGCGGAATCTTTCGCGCGTCAATGCAATGTACAAAACAGAGGAGCGAATTTTTAAATTGTGAAACGCAGGGCCATGCACGAAACGTGACGTCATCCGCCATGCCAACAGTTTTGTAGGTGTAGACGTTTGTATAGTGTGGGCAGTCTATGGGTTACGATTGTCATGTAGCGTAAGGTCAACTATGGCGCGCAAAAAATGGCAGCGTTAAAATAGCTCGTAGATTTTTTTTTTTAAAACATTGAAATTTTTCCATTACTATTTATATTTTTTACTATTCTATAATGATAAAAACAGTGATTTAAAAATATAAAAAATACATGCATATATACCCAATTGCATTTATAATGAATCCCAGAGTAAACAGAATGTCGCATAGTCTCCTCTTTGATAAACTCGACGGTGGCTGCAAACATCAAGTGGCTCTCGTCGGAAAGCAAACGAATTTACATCCGACCTTATTGAATACTATTGACGTCTCTCAGCTGTGGCTAAAAGCTTTTGCAGCTAGACAAATATGGGTATAATATTTTGTTAGTGCCTTTAGTATTCGGGCTTGGAGCAAAATAGAATTTTGTAGTAAAAGTACTTTTTATTCTCATAATAGATCGACGGAAACATTTTTAGTTATTTTTTTTGTTTTATACATACTAGCTTTTGGCTGCAGCCCCGCCTGCGTAAAAGTAGTGTTTCCATACAAACCTCCATTCAACCCGCTTAGGAGATGATTTTTGGGAAAATAGTTAACTATTTTCTAGTCCTGCTAAAGGACACTGGTATAGTAAATACTGTGAAGTTTCGTCAAAAACAGTTCAGTTGTTTCGGCGTGAAAGAAAAAAGAAAGACAGACAAAAAAGGCATCCATCCATCCTTACAGACTTTTGCATTTATAATATTCTAGATTCGAGAATGAAATATAAAAAATCTATAAGTCGTGTTTGCAAGAAGTTAAATTCAAGGTGTTCATAGCGCTGCGCTGCTAGTTTAATATCCACTGCTAGCGGGCAAAATAAAATAAATCCTGGAATCTGTTCGCAGCGCCACCTACCGGGTTCAGTTGTGAATCTAAACCGGATGGTAGGACAACTGGATAGGGACACACTTAAACACACAAAAAAAATCATCAAAATCGATTAACTCATGCTCAGGAGGAGTTCAGTGACAAACACACATACTGAAGAATTATGTAAAGAAAGATTTACACAAACCACCTCTGATATTGACGCAGGCTTTCCCGCAACTAACCTCAATACTCAATGGTTTATTGCAGTCATAGTGGTTACATAGGTCTAGCATTACAACCTAGTTTGCACGTGAAGTCGTGAACGCTTGGATACCTACTATGTCAAAGGTTTGATATTACGTGATCGCGCCCGCCACCGCGTTCGCAGTTTAACGTGTATAAGCACGTCAACACGAAAGAACTTTGAATGAACGGAATAAAAGTAGAGCATTTTCTCGAAGTCTTAACCCATTTTCGTTTTAAGTTTGATGCTTTGATGAGTAAGCGCTTCCGTTAAATTCTGTACCGGAACTTGATAATTTCTAGCTCCCAACACGCTATGCTGTAAGGTTTTGGAACAGTCACCTTTCAGATTTTCACTGGAACACTCGAAAATGAAAAAGGAATCCGTCCAAGAGAAGTTCAAACGTAACCTGAATTTTGTGAAACCGTTGTACCGAAAAGCGAAGTATGGTGAAAGAGATAAAGATACGCGGTCTGTTTCCTTTGACAGGACGTTAAAACTATTAGGCGACGATATCAACGTCAAAACAGTGTTAGCTAAGTCTGATAAAGCCAACGTGGTTAATATTAAACGGAAAATTAGCAAGGAATATAATATAGTGTTACCTGGTGCTTGTGATAGTCAAATTAATTTTGACGATGCGAGTAAAGGTTTAGTGTTACGTCCTAAAGTTACTTTAGATAGGAACATTGTGTGTGCTCCAGCCAAACCATGCAGTGAATATAGCAAACGTTCAAGAACTAAAATGTTAGGGACTATGAATAGTGCTGAATTAAACGAAATGGCGGAATTCAAGAAGACCATCGTACTACACACGGTAAACATTCTTATCTATATCGTTGCTATGCAAGATGTAGAAGCTGAGATGCAGCGTTTGTAGTTCAAAGCAAAATATTTATTTATTGATTACAAAGTTGATAAGATCAATTTTGATTAAGGAAACCTGAATTAGTTTTCTGGTGTATTTGGAGCTAAAACAAGTTTTATGGAATTGTGCTTTGATGTTGTTTACACAAAAATGCCTACGAACCGGTAGGTAGGTTTCGTAATAAGTGGTAAGTATTGCCTACGGACATGAGCAAAACTAAAGGCCCCAAGCAGACACATGAGTACAAAGTTATGGATTTTTCAGAATTACATTGGGTAAGATATATTTTTTCAACAATCCGAATATTACAGTGAGAAACACTATTCCTAGAAGCTAAACTTGCGCTATGGTAAATTTTTTGAGTGTGATGTTTATTCGTCACGTTTCGTGTTGCGAAATCATAAATGCTATAAATTGTTGTATAATATGTTTTTTATAAAATATAGATAAAACTTTTAGTATGCAATTATGGATAAGTGCATTAACGGGCATGGACAGGCATTTGTTTAGCTGATAAATACTGAAACAGTCCAGCTTTTTTTTTTTTGTCTATAGAGCCTATAGAGTCTGTCTATAGAGCAGCAATAACCTAAGGTTCGTCGTCATATTATTATGGTTAATGATGCAATTTTTCCGCAAAGATGCCAGACACCTGGATGCGCGTGTACCCAGCGCCGCGTCTGGCGGGCGAGACCATCTGCTCCGTGATAGTCCGCTGTGCGGTCTGCCAGCTGGGGCTCACCACTTTCCTCGTGCTCTGGACCATCATCGGCGTCTTTGTCATACACTCGTTCGAAGGTAACGTAACTATATTTTCATCCCCGAGATGCCATGCTCCTGGATGCGTGAGTACCCGGCGCCGCGACTGGTGACCGAGTCGATCTACTCCGTGATAGTCCGCCGTGCGGCCTGCCAGCTGGGGCTCACCATCTTCCTCGTGCTGTGGACCATCATGCCATCATGTCTAAGATGCCGAGCTCCTGTATGCGCGAGTACCTACTTCTATGAATAGCAGTAGTGCCTCTATGAATTGTACGACTCAATGTTTTTCTATTGACTAGATGATCGCATTTGTCTGGTCGTACATTGCAGGAATTGAGGTAGCACTTGAGGACACCCTTGTATCGCAGGTACTCCCCACTGTGGCTGCCCATACCTAGATATAGGTAAACAGCCGCTAAGCTAAGTAAGTAAGTACAGCTCTAGGTTATCGATTAACTTCCTTCCGTTGTACGTGGCCACACCAGCTTAGAGTTTCTGTGCCATCTAAGTTGCATCGTTTAAGGCTATTGTTATTCAGAACCCGATCCTGTCATTTCACGTAAAATGAAGCGCAGAATTTTCTATGACAGCCATTAATAAAAAGCACATTTCTGCGGCGTATAAATAGTCACTATCTACATTTTAAGATCAGTGTTTTCAATGATCGAAAACGAAAAAAATACGAGATAAGACAGACGTTTAACACACGGTCTGACAACGTTTCATGTGGTGAGGCGTTGAGAATACTCATGGGGTACCTACAGAACAGTGGGAAGTTTACATCCGCTCGACCGAGGGCGCATTTGCATGACTACAGACAGATGACAAACAGGTTAACACCTGGCTCGTCGTCTGGGTACGCTGTAAACAAACAGTTGGAAATACGTGGACAGAAAATCACCTGATTTTTGCGTACTTTCTTGACTGGTTGTGATGTTGTTTCAACACAAATGGATCTGATGCGAAAGCATCGCTATATAAAGTAGCGCAAAGTAATATCATGTTTTGTGTTTAACGATTGGTATGTGTTGAGAATAGCAAACGGGCCTTCAGTCCCTACATTATCTGCCGCCTATAGACAAACCTTGAATAGGCCTGTATGAGGGACTGTTAGTTAGTTGGTGTTAATAGGAATATTAGTTGATTAGTATTGGTTAGTATATTACTTGGACAGTAGTAGGACAGTAGTCATTCGTAATTGATTGAGAATGTTAAGACGCAAAAAGTACAGACAATTTTATACAATGAAGATGATTCGCATTACAAAGAAAGTTCACTGAGCTAATGTAGGCATTTATATGAACGCTGGCAGTGTGAAATACATGACACCCTTAGGGCACAGACGCTGAGAGCTACAACAACAAAAAACCGTTAGAGATATATTTTTTTTTGTGTTCCTTTGTTCCTACGACACAATCCGTAGACTGTTTTAGGTAGGTACTTGGAAATATGTCAATTGTTTGCTCTTTAGGTGTGATTAGGTGAGTAAAATTGACCCTTTTATATTATATACATTACGTTTTATACATGAGGTACAAGGTAACTAAAAATGATCTAAACAAAATTTTGTCACATTCACTTTTATCTCATAAATCGTTGTATTTAAAAAAAATGAAAAAAAAATATTTATTGATGTCCTCCAATTATACTGATTTTCAATTTGCCTATAATAGAACTTAAAATGAATAAAGAATATGCTCTGAGTTACTGTACCCTCTACTATCTCTGAAAATGTTGCCAAAATCCGTCCTATTCGCGACAAAAAAAACGCCGCTACAATTTTATTTATTCATATAGTATTCTTTGCTCACGGGTTGTCTGTTTGTTTACTCATTACTCTTGTATCTTTATTTCTAGGACCCCAAGAAGAACAGGTGGCGAGGGACTTCGCCAAGGCTCAAAACCAACTGATCATCGATCTGGCAACGGAGTTGAGACAGGTGAGTGGTATTACATGGGATTATAGCAATAAATACAATTGGAGTGTCTGTCTGTGATATTGAAATTAAGGTCAATAATTAAATGGAATGCTATTCATATGAACCCTAAACAAAGACAGCCGTTTTAAAAATGTCCATCTGGTTGTCTGTCTGCGTTTTTTTTGTCGCGAATAGACTCCGAAACCGCTAAGCGGCTTTGATGAACATTTCAAGGATTGTATACGGTACCGTGATTTTTTTTTTATCTTAATATCTCTAACGGTATTTTAGTCATAGCCCTTGTATTCTCAAGGATATATTTTACACTGCCAACATTCATATAATATCTTGCATTAGACTCAGTGAACTTTCTTTGTAATGCAAATAATCTGCACCGCATACATTTTCTGCAAGTATTTCGAAATTTCACGCAGCGGTGGAGCTGCATGCTCGTTTGCAATCTTACTCACATTAAAAAAAGTTCTGAACTAAAAACTCACAAAGTATAATTAACTCGCTCCATTTTTTACATTTTATTATTCGTGGGTTTAAACTTTTCTTCGCTTGCGACGAAATTGTTCGAGTTCGACCGAAGAGAAGATTAATTGTAAAACGCATTACGATCTCCATTAACGGTCGCCATTCAAATTATTCACAGCTTTATTTCCGATGCAATAAAGTTTATTTTGCATAAGTACATTTAAATTTTTACGATGGCAATTAAATGGGGACGTCGATTAAGCTGGGCCCTAAAATTCACTTAATCGCTTAGACATTTGCGCTCAATATAGACTTAATTAAGGGGTTATTGTTATTTTATTTTAGAAATGAAGTGCCATAGAAAGGGTTAGGTCCCTTTATTGGATGGAGTACTAAATGACCACTGAAGCTCAAAGTTGGCAAGCTTTGTAGGATAATGAAGGAGGATGAGGCACGCCTCAATCTTACTTCCGATTCTGACTAGGATGCACCCAATATGGGGTGCCCTGTGGGCCAATGTCGACTTTATTTATTTGCTTTTTTGATGTTTTACATTATATTTATGGCAAGGCATGCTCACACTCAAGTCAGTAATTGAACTTTTACGATCAAAATTTACGTTGATTTTATTCATTCCGCTGCCTCAGGAAGGAAGTAAGGAAGTGTTGCCTACAGGCCAATTTGTTAGCTCATGTAAAATCAAAATCAAAAGTAATTTATTACAATTGATCTTACATTATATTATATTGACAGTAAAGTCAAATGAGGTACTTTTTATCAATTGTCTCAACGTGACAGCTTCATACAATTTATAAGAGACTATTGCCGTATGACGTCATAAGTCGATATGGTCAACTGACTGAACTTAAATTGATTTTAAACTAATTAAAAATATATCGCACTAATATTGGGAAAATAAAAACGTTTTCCCAAACTTATTCTGTAAGGTCTTTTATAGGAATGTCGTGCAATTAACAGCGCATGGTGCCAACATCAGAATAAGTAACAGGCCTCAAAAATTTTACAAAGTCAATACTTCACAGCACAGAGTTCGTGATTTGTGAGTGTATCTGTGTCTCATACGCAACATTAATCACTTAAGAAGGGTATTACATTTCGTATTACATACATACATGCCATTGTTTACAGCGTAAACACAATTTCGGATAAATTGGCAGTTTGTTTGTTGACTGTAAGCCCATAAACCGATATACAGCTGCGTTCGAAAATTAGATTTTTACTTGCAGCGTTTCAAACCCCATTTCGCTTATACTATTCGAAAATTTGAAACTATTATGAAATCTAGACCAAAGATACGATCTTTAGATACGAAGACGATAAGATACGATCTTAATCTGTTACTAAATATATGAATGAAGTAAAACAAAACAAATTATTTCAAAGTTTCTTTAACAGGCCCACAAATGGTAGGCGTATCAATCTACAAGGGCCTAACGTAGCCCTAGAAATACAAATACTCAAAAAGAAAATTGGCCAACGTAATTGAAAATAAAATACTTAGAAATAAAAGACTTTCAAAGAAGGAATCACGACGAAAACAAATTTACGTGTAAAAACCGAAACCTATTAAAAAAAAGTGATTAGGTTGTGTATAAAAATTGTTATTGGAGCTTTAAATATGAAGCAACTCAGACTCAATCAGCAATAAAACCTCCAACTATGATGAAAAAGTTAGTTGCCACGACGTAGTTTAATTACTGCCAACATGATCCACAATCAAATCATTCACATTTAATAAAAAAAAACTTACTCATTGTTCTCAAACAGAGAAGAATAAAATGACTATTGACAAAAGAAATGAATACTGTGCATAATATAAATGACAGTCAAAAGAATTATGTGCTTATCAAAGAAAGGAGCACAGCGAAAAATAAGTTTTATGGTTTTTTAATAGGCTTTATTGGTTGAGTATTCTTGGTGGCCTGTTTAAATCGTTGTATGTGTTGTTGTAGGAATGAATAAAAAATAAAGAGGCACCTGAAAGACAGAAATAAAACATCTAACATGTATAACATCTAACATCTAGCCTGCAAACCCCTCCCGCCCAACACCGCAGGGAGAAGGCTGTGGCTGAAAAACAGCGCTGCATAGGATCACGATCCTGTGTCAGGTGAAGCTGAGCCACCTCCTTTTGCCCATCAC
>DWLO01000860.1:0-17329 GCA_018245335.1 Dalla quadristriga | reverse complement strand
CTTCAATATAAAAATGTTCTCAGTTCAACCTGTACGTACGAGTATACAATAATATGTATGCAAATTTCTTCGAAAATATCTCGTAACCATTGATTGTGTTTTGGCGCTAGTCACCTGCGAAGCAATTGTTCGGAAAGATCTTAGACATAACTATCAATAAGGGGTACGAGTAATACTATAACCATAACTATAAATAAAAGTAAAAAAGGCTTTATTTTTACTACTTACTTAACAAAATAATAAACTTTAACTTTTTTTTTACAAATTCCTAAGTATTGCCTAATTTTCTCACACAACTATTCATTTTCTTTTAATTGTTTATTTAGCTATATAAAACCCCCCCTTCACCTCTTCCAAGCCGGCTGGTCACCGTGGAGGAGTCGGACCAACGCCCCATAACAAAAAATATTTAACAAAATTTAAAGATCTAGAGATTTGAGCGCAGAGTGGAGAGGTTTAGTGGACTACGAGTATAATAAAGTGTATACAAAATTACGGTTACGTTGTAAAATGGGAAGAATTGAATCTTATCACCAGCAGGGCTCTGAGCGTTTTCACTCTGGGCTAATATTGCTGTTTATTGTACAAAGATTTATTCTAAATGTGACACACGCAATAAATGAATGGAGGTGATTAATGATGCGGAAAAAGTCTCCTGTGGTTCGGTTGGTTTAGTAATAGTTATTTTGTATACCTACTCTGTATTAATTAGTAGAATTGCTCCAGTTCCAATGACTCGTAACGATACCAATCATGCTGTAGTAATCTCGATGCCAGTGAATCAGAAAAGGTCATATCGAGAGGATGGCGCTTAAATCTTGTAATAATAATGTTTATGAACAAACTTATCACTTGATTTTAATGTTGTTTAGTATATAAATAAAAAGGAAAATATATGTTTATAACAATTGTTCTATGTTGTAGGGGTGCTTTTGGAACAATTTATTTGACAGCTTTTTTGCTGTTTGTTTCTTAAAGCGTTTCTGCAACGATCGACTTGTGAGCTTTTACCGGAGCGGCACATAACCACGGTAATACCCTATAGTCTATGAACACCCCAGATACTCAAGTCTGCCAGGTTATGTTGAGTCGTTACGGATTATTTCCGAATAATATTCAGGAAAACAACATAAATTCGACGCCGTCGAAGTCCCGGGCAACGGCTAGTTCAAAATATTTTTATGTTCTAAATACAAAAACCAAACGAACGAGTTGTAACCATAGGTACGGTCCCGCAAGCACCTTGTTACGTATCCGGCACGAGGGAAATTATGCTAGAGCTATTTCTACCACATACTTTCAAAATGGGATGATTAAAAATATGTACGAAGGAGAAAAGCAATTCCCTAAGTTTGGTAATATATAAAGTAGATCTTTATAAAACTTTAATGAATTCCCAGATAATATAGGTACTTAATTGTAAGACTTTTCTATACTAAAATAATATCAAAGTAAAAGTAAAACAACAACGTTAAAAAATAAAAACTGTGTAAAAAATACGGCATCAGATTTGATTGGCTTTTAAATACCTATTTACAACCGAATGTTTGGAGGTCATGTTATTTACGTGCACTATTTATAAAAAAAATACTATAAATAACGCAGACTAAAATGTTGTCAGCTAAAATGCTCTCATCGTTCCGTAAAAAAATCTGAATATGCGTCTCTACACTGTTAACTTGCTTAAAATAAGATTAGCACAAATCTACAACCCCGTAAAATCACTATTATAATTAATTTAATAAAAAAAAAAATTTTTTTTAAATAATCAATTAATTAATATACTATGTTGTTAATAATTTAAAAAAAAATTTTTTTTTAAGTAATAAATTAATTAAATTGTATTTAATTAATTGATAAATACAATTTATAATTTATAATTACAATTAAATTGTATTTAATTAATTGATAAATACAATTTAATTAATTTATTATTTAATAAACATTTTTTTTTTTTTTTATTATTAACAACATTGTATATTAAATACGAGAAATGGCAAAGGTTATAATGTTACTTTCAAATAACAGAAAATTATGTAACAATTTAAGAAAACACGAATTAACTATGTTATACTTTACTTGTGAAGAACGTTTAAAACATTTAATAAATAGCGGCTGATTAGAAGAGCTGCGACAACACGCTCGCACATGAATATTGTAAGCGAAATAAAACGTGTTGGGTAATTTTGACCCAACCCCATGACGCCCGGTCAAATTATGTTTATATATTACTCATTGAATTTTCAATGAATTCAATACATTTGCATTGCAGTCCCACACTACCACCAGTGGGTCCAGAATCTCTCTCAGAAGGTTGTTCTCGAATCGTTGTCATGTGAAGTTTTCTGTGCGTTACCGCTATCCACAATGCGGGGAGTTCTAGTGCGAGGATGTGAATGCTGTACGTATTTATCTCTACACTATCCTAATGCTGGCTCGCCTAGTGTCTTCCTTAAATAAGTTCATTTCAAGTTTTAAGTTATCTTCACACCAAATTTCAATGAGTAGCTAACATCGATCCATCCTTACAGATAATATTAGAAAGGAATAGGATCCAACTCTAGACGATAGGTCTCTTCAATTAAAATTGGAGCTTCGTTGTTTGTTAAATTCAATTATTTATTTCCGCTATGAATAAAGTATCCACTTACGTAGTCAGCAAATGAATCTATTCAAGATGAGGAATGAAGGAACTCGCGCCATATACCGGCATAAAAAGTTGTATGCATTTTTATTCAGAAGAGCTTGTCATCATTTTCAATTCAGCTTATTATTTCATGCTTCGTACTTCCACAGTACAGGGAGAATAATAAAATAATAAGTGGTACTTATATCACATAACAATTGACTTGTCGTGTTCGAGTAAGACATTATGTTTCAACAGTTTCCAAGGTGGTATAACCTGCATACGGTTCGCCCTGCACCCCGAGGTATTCGATGCTTTTTTATAAATCAACCCCTGAGGTGGTAGAACGCAAGATGGCACTTTGCATAACAAAACTAATTTAAGTGGGCTAAGGAGAGTATATCCATTATTGAATGCATTTTGTTATTCTAACTAACAATCTGATATTTCCTGGACATTTTCTTCAGATCCATCCATCAGCGTCAAAGGGTGAATTGCTCTGATAAGCTTATTTTTTTTAAACTTGCAAGATTAACACAATTTTTCTTTGTTTCAATGTTTTAGTCACAATACTTGTTGTTTATTGTTATTAATATTTATTGATACAATTGATCGTGCGAAACCTATTGCCATCCTGCTAACTGAACAGATATTGCCACTCACATATTTACGGCATTTGACGCAATTATTTAATGCAATGCTTTATATGCAAGGCTTAAATTTTAGTATCTTCCTGATTGAAGGTTCTGTTGTAGACAGACCCATGTCCTACCATCTGCCTCTTATAGGTTAAAAGCTTCACATAGACCAGCATTAAAGTCACAATTAATTATGAAGTGTACGTTCTCAGATCACGTAGGTACGGTTTATTGTTCATTGTATGTCTGTGAAAAACTCGACATCAGGGAATACGGCGTATGAGTGAGTAAGCTATTATTTTTAGAGTCCGTATTAATTATACGTGTTTTAAGTTTCAAGTCTTTGTCTTTGTGTGGGTCCGGAACGAAATAGCGTTTCGGACCCACAATACCACCAAAAGGTGGACGCGGATCGTGAGTCCGTGAAACTTGAGGGTGAAGGTTTCGACGCTAGTAATTGCGAGATTGTGAATGATGTCTTGTGGAAACCGCGTAAATATCGGTTCAATCATAACAACCGAGATTAATGACAAGGCTTTAAGCCAAGGGATGTGAAAATTTTAAGTTTTTCTAATCGTTAACACATCAACTTAAGTGCCATATACGAGTATATTTGAGTACATAAGTTCCAAGGAGTGCCTTGCTCGTTCTACCGTTCGGCTACATAAATGATAGCCTTTAGGCTGACCACATGTATAACGATACATAACAAATTACTCCGGTATCGCACTATTGTTTTATGCTATTTTCTATATTTATTACGACACAAAAATACAGTAAAATATATAGGACAAAGATCCTGCTTAATTATCGTTATTAACTCGTTTCCGTTCCACAGCTGGGCACGGGCTAGGTCGAGGTTCAGTATGTTGGCCCATTTCCGGTTGACGGGCTCGTGAGCAAGTTTTCATATAGCGTTATCCTTTTTCATTAAAGCAAGGGATAAATTTTATGTACTTAAGGGGGCGCAAGCGCAGTACTTTTCCATACAAATGTTATTCACAAATAACTTTAATGTGTGTGGTTCTAAACCCCAAACTAAGTATGATATCTATTTGTCTCATAAATATGTAAGTATTCTCTTATACAGATGAGAATTTTTTTGGTTTAGAAGTTACGAGCCTCTAAAGATCCATTTTTCAAGACGAATTTTAATATAACTTTGGGCGTAAATATGTAAGGAGTATGAAAACTCCAATTTGTGCAAACTTCCCAGTCAACTAGTGCACATAGGGGTTAATTTATATTTTACCATTATTAAGTAGCGACTTTTAACGGAGTTCGCTAAAATTGGGGTTGGTTGGTTGGTATAATTGCATACTCGCATTGCATAGGCCATAACCTGACGGTGCGTAACAACCTGAGGCAATAACAAAGCGATGGGACGCGTGAAAGAACTGTACTCCGCCAATGATACGCTCTATGCCATAGATTGCTTGATCGACCAGTTTAGACATACTCATGACCATTGTGATGTAAATTCCGTACCACGCCTCACTAATTTTTTCCTCCATAAAATCATAAAGAAATATTTATTTAAAAAATAGTTGTACCTATTCGCTCCATTTCTCGTCAACTGATAGGTACTAATTTTTTTCAAATATCGTTCAAGACATGTAGTAATGTAATAAGATAGTTTATATAACAGGGCAGTTAAGATATTGCTGCAACGGAGACACCCTGGGATTAGTGATGTCACACTCTCTACGGGTCATATGTTAAACGGCGCAATTCACCTGTGTCTCGTACTCGCCAGCCTGCTCGCTATTACACGAGATATCGTAAGACAACGTCCTAAAACGAACCCGTCCTTATACAACAACAAGGCTTAACGCACAAATTTTACAATAACTTATACGTCACTGTATGGCAAAATCACCATTAAGGGCGAAGAAGTAAATTTAAAATAATAGTAGGTAATACTAAACAATTATCTTATCTTTTTTTTTAAAATAAGTACTTCAAAAATCTGTTCGCATGCCTTAACATACATAGCATTGCATGCATTTGTGTCGAGTTAAATGCTCAAGACAAGTTTGGAAGCTCAGTATCACACATACAGTTATTTTTAAAGTCTGAAATAACTAGACAAAAATAGCCCTTAAAAACGAAACTTGGGTATTAGGTATGTGTTTTTAAATACACAATTACACTATTAACAACGCTATTAAGTCACCTACAGGAAACTTTTTCTAGCTTATCACCTGTTAAAAAACTATTGTAAAACGGCAAAAGATCGCATTTTTCATAACATTTTGGATTCCGTCAGTAAACTGTGAACGCATCTGTATAAAAGAGTTGGGATATTGCGATCCTAATCCAGTAGAGGAGATGAACTGGGGGCACAGAATGGACTGCTACTATTTCTACAAAACAAAACTTCCATTTCGTTGCAATTTCGACCCACCGTCATAATTTTCTTTTTAATACAACTTTGCTTGTGTCTAACAAACCAACAAACGGTGACACGCTGGAAATTTGACAACAGCTCGCCTATATCATTTGTTTTTCTCACTGTAATCATAGTTCTTTGAAAAACTATCTATTACAAAGTGCTGTATTTTGTATTCCCGCGCTGTTTTTGTGTTTGTATTGTGCGAGTTCTCACAAGAGATATTTCTGCACCTTTCAATAAACAGACGGGATTAAACTGAATTCTTGTTTCTTTATGACAAAACAACTAAAAAACATAAAGCCAAATTTTTTTGTAACATGTTCATATTGTAACCTTTACAATATGAATATGTTACAGGATACACTATACTGAATAATACTGCTACTTCTTGTGCATATTGATGAGACGAGCGGGTTCGGTAAATTTTCCGGAACCTCAAAAAGTTAAATTTAATACTATAATACAATGTTATAATATTGTGTACAAATAGCTACTAGTTACGAACTGTTATTACTTGTTAATTTAGCTGAGGCGAAAATATCGTCGACAGCTCGCAGTAAATTAGCGCACATATTGTGATGACAACTGACTAGGGGAACATGTTCAGGGAATGTAATGACTCGTTTATAACGAGACTCGAACACAGTACAACAATAGATCTAAAAAATTATGATAAAAACCTTACAAACAGAAAGATTAAAGATTTTGGAAATCAATTAAACCTCATTCGTAAAATCGTCATGTTACAAATAATAAGAGCAGTGTTCATAGTTGATGATATTATTAAAATTGTTTACCTAATTTTGCATGAATATAGCTGTCCTGAATAATTAATGCTATTAATTGATATCATAAAAGTTGAATGACTATATTTTGTATTATTTCATGATGTTACGGCTGCAAAACTTAGTGTTAACGCGCAGAAATATATTCCAAGATTGAGATTGACATGGCCCAACCCACGCAGGCAAACTTTTTGCCTGAAACTTGATGATATTAATGTATGTGCCAAGAAATCTTCCTTCGGAGCACCCGCGATTTGCTTCAAAGCGCCAAATTAATGAGTGAAGTGAGAACATAGTGTAAAAATAAAAGGTCAGAATTTTTGTGTATGTATTTTAACAATCTTAATACATTCATAAACAAAATACTACTAAATATTGTTTGGTAATTGGTTTTTACGCGTCAATATTTTGGTAATATTATAAATGTGAACATAAGTTTGTTTGATACGCCTTTTCTACACTAAGCCATACAACGGATCTTCATAGAATTTGGTTGAGATAGTTAGGATTACGGAGATGGTCAAAGGATACTTTTGATCCTGCATAAATAAACATCCCAGAATAAAAAAATAAAAAAAACATGACGCGGAATCGCGCCAACAACTAGTATTCTACATATATAAACATAATGTAAATTGACGCGTCTGTCTATAGAAGACATTTGCAATTAAACTGATTGGGGGACTTGGAAGAAGCAAGTGAAAACATTTCGTGAGTTTTTACAATTTGTCTATTTTTCCATAACGGCTTCACATGAAATCATTCAAATTATTGAAGAAAGAACCAAACGTCCAACTGAAACTACACTTGACTGAAAATTATTTTTGTTACATTACCGTTATTGTAAAAAGTTATATCAACACTTCCTTAGCCTTAGCCATCACCGCATGGGATGGCGATGATTCACAGTTTATAACAATTTATTAACACCGATAATCGTCTCAAATGAGCTATGGAGATGATTGAAGTGGATAGATGATAATATTAATAATGACTTTGCAACAAATTATTCATAGCAGTGACCTGATATCTGAGATACCCAGAGGCTAGAACCTAATTCCCAGAGGCAGTGCTGTCCACGGTATGACGTCTCCCAGCATTAACATTGTGAATAAAATTTTGTATCAACTGGATGGTATTTTCCTTGTCTTATGTAAAATGTTAAAATCCCGTGACAATACTTAACGTTCTAGTGAGTAAATCAAATCCAATTTTATCACAATAATTATTATATTAAATTTAATTGGGAACTACTTTATAAAGCTATTTTCTTTAACTCCTCATAACTAGGTTGTCTGGAAGAGATCGCTATTTAACAATAAGACCGCCATTAGTACTTACTATTAGTTTACTAATAGTTTTTACTATGTTTGTTTTTATTTTCGTTTGGTGTAGAGTTAATCCTTCTAATCTCAGCAATATGTGATCCTAGTCCCAGTTACCCTCCCCCGGTATGTACCGGACCAGAGAATTTTTGTTTACTTTATTTTTTGTACTTAATCTCTATTGCTTTGTCTTTATTATTATACGCTGATACCCCGACTAACTTCATTGGTAAATTATACTGCTTCTTGGAACTTTGATGCGTTATTCTATGTACAGAAAATAAAAAAAAGGTTGGTTATTCGTTCTAAATCTCCAAAATTATAGTAGGTGCTTAATAACATTTGGTAAATAAATTATTACAAAATACGTTACAATTGGATGACTTCAAAAGTACCTAATATGCTATATTGATTTCGATATAATGAGAACTTCAATAAACATAAGGACCTTGTACAAATATGAGATTTGGAGTGGCATTATGAATGCCTCCTCTCCAATATAATAATATCTACAATCCACTTTATTAATTATTATTTTTCCATTTGAATAGCTCATGTAATAATACATTTTGTTATTATTAGTATACTTACCTACAGATTTGCCTGATTGTTATTTAAAGTAAAGTAATGTCTTACTTTACTGTCTTACTTATTTAAACATGTCTGTTTATCTATGATATTTCGGATGTTTTGCAGAAATTATTTCTTAAACTACTGATTTACATTTTATAAAATATCGTCTAACGCCCATAAATGCTGCAAAAATTGCGATCAATATTCACATTATTAATATAAGAGGTTGATAACTGCCAATTTATCAGTAGCTTTCTTATCCTTCCACCACAAGACCAATTTTGTTTTTATTTTTAACCGACTACAATAAAGGAGGAGATCATCAATTCGACTGTAATTTTTTTTAATATATGTTACGTTATATCTTCGCCGTTTGTGAACATATTTTTTTTTATTAAATAGGGTATACCTCAAAGTTGGTCAAAAAATACAAATAAATATTTTTTTTTTTTTATTTGATAAGATAGATAGCAAGCAGCTCCAGTCATCTGCTGCCGCCCATGACATTTGTGGCCAACTTCGAATAGGACCATAAAATAAATTTGTTGAAAGTTGTCACAGTCGCCCATAATGCGACGGTGGACAGGTGCAACACAGATATATCTCAGGTGCATTGCCGGCCCTAAAGAAAACGTTTTACACTCTTCTTGAATGACTCCATGTTTAACAGATATATATATCATTGGCTGATTCATAAATAGACGAACCAATTCACTTAAGCCCAAAACATAGATCGTCAAGGAGACAACGGTTGCAATACATAATCCTTGCGGCCGGCCGAGCGGGCCCCGTATGCCATTATTGTGATTTAGAATGTAGCTGTAGTCAGAATGCGAACCAATAAATTAGATCTCAATCAGGGCGAAACCTCCATTAGTTTCTAGTTCTCGTCGGCACACGAGGTAGCCATCAAGAAGGAACACCCTGTATTTCCGACCATGTCAAGGACTATGACAGTTACACATTAATCTTCACCTGGATATACCATGCATCAGGATCTTAACAAGTAGAAATAAATATATTTATAAAACCTTGACAATTATATTATGATCACCATCGTGACTAACCCATCACCAGCGAATACAAAACAATTAATATAATAATATAGGCACACTCATTTTCTCAATTCAAATTTCATACAACACAAAGTCTGTCTATTTAGACCCTTTAGGCGATTACGTGGTAAGCAATCATGATAAAGACATGTCATCTTGTTCACGTCTGTGAAAAAATAAACGGCCATCAGCTGTGACAATAAGTCGTTGTATAAGTTGTCCGCTGTGTGACCGCGTGACTTTGATTTTATCTTATATCTCGATATCTCGCTTATAAATCCCTCTACATATCCTTTAGTTAATGGCTCTGGACTCCGAACAAATTGTGCTCGCATTTATAGAAACGAAACGGTAAATGGATTATGATATATATTATATTTATATAGATCAAACGTGGAATCAAAAGATATATAAATTAGATATATATAACAAAGTGGTATGTGAAATACTAGCTGCCGCAACATCATCCACGTGGATTTTTTTTCATCACTCCTAGCCACGTCCATGTTGTTCTAGGTAAAATAATTATTCTGAATTTTATTTTAATCTATATCTAATATGCATGGCCAAGTGTTTCTTATGAGTGATTATTACTTCAAAACGAAATATTTCTTCGACATTTACGCATTATTTTATAAAATCTGTATCTGTATCCCCCTCTTTATGGGTAAAATTTCTTGAAATATATTTGGTGGCACTTATGACTGTTTTCCTGGTACTGACAAAAGCGGAAACCTCTCAGGTTAGTGCGATGAGCGGTGAACATTTGTTTCATTATACTTAGACCTTAGAATGAGAACAACAGATATTGTTTAATTTTAATTTGAAAGAATAATGGTGTCGCAAGTAATATAATGTAACAAACAAGTCGTGGCCGAAGTTTTACGTCACTTCAAAAACTTCCTCTAACTTAACTTCCACTGTCACATGTTCCGGAAAAAGATTTTTCGGAAAGATTTTTACTTTCCAAAGTGACATTTTTATGAAACTGGCTTCAGTCTCTGGCGGATATTCTTCTTTACTCTAGCATAATACCCATTATAATATCTAACTATCAGCTGTCCGGGATTTAGTTGGGGCTGCACAGCAAACTTTGTGTTTACGCCGAAGCAATATTATACCGCTTTGTAGACAGAATGTCAGACGCACTGTCACTACATGTGTCTTTTTGGAACATATCAGAAGTTCCGAAATGTTCTGTTTGTCGTGGCAAATGCGTGTGCCAATTTAACTTGCTTACTTTATTGGATACATGTAGCAAAGTGTGCGCAAATTTTAAATCGAAACATGGTTGTTGAAGTAAAAAATAAAGGCAAATTATATACCAGTACGAAGGCACGAGTTGCACGCTCCTTTCCTGAGGGCCGAAGGCCGAAGCCTTGTCGCTATCCAGCTTGCTCTTTCCCATAGGTATACATTTAATTAAATATATTTAGTTTAATTATTTCCGTCAACCCTTTGCTTACAGGTAAGACCAAACACAAAAGTGATTCAAGTACAAGGTACAAGTTAAATTACAACTACCTACCTAATAACATACATACCTTTGCTAATAATAATAACTGCAATACTGGCAACAGAGATGGAATACTACGTTGATTTATTTTAACAATTTTATACGGGCGTATGATTTTCGTCATTTTTCTTCGCGCGCGATGTACAAAAATAACTGGCTCAGAATATACGCGTCCGTTGCTGTGTAGGTATGAGTTTATCCAAAACGATACACTGAAATAAATGTTTGCCCCGACCGAGGATCGAACCCGAGACCCACAGTTCTTCAGTCAGGTTCACTAACCAACGCGCCACGGAATCATAAAAATAATTTGTTATAAAACAGAAAAATATAAGCTACAGGTAAGTGTAAACTTATTGTATTACGTCTCGAACCATCGGCTAGAACACGAGAGTAACAACGTATTGTCGTCGAGCGCTTCGTTTATTTGCAGGTGTTTAGGACTACAATACCCTATTGTACCCCTCCCCAATTCAGGCGAAAGGTTGTTTTGCCGATATATTGGACTTAATACTGTAAAGTGCAGCATCTGTCTATGGATTATATTTGCAGTTTCCCGCTTTCACAAAATTTAATGATATTAGAAAACTACGATAGGGAGTGGTGGTCCGGCCCTGGTAGGCTCATAAAATATTCAAGAAGAATAGTTTTGACTATACTCACGTCACGTGTACGAATACATTGGATATATTGTTCCATTATACAGCTTGCTACCATCTTTCTGGCTCTGTCAAATCAGCTCGGTACCATAATTATTGCATGGCCGTTCGTTGCCAGTTACAATTGGCTTTATAAACGTAATGCATGTTGCTGTATTAACATAGAATATATTTATTATATCTTCAACGTTAAAAAACAATCTCATTTAAGCAAAACATTCCGCAGAGACATATCTACAGACCGTACTTAAGTGTTGAATCCTCTCGATGTTTTACAGTTCACGAAGTCGCTTTATTTTGCTCAGCAGCGATACATTATGACACATGGATGAGGAAATATAGAAGAGATACGTTATACGCAATAAATCAGAAGCACGTAGAAGAAAAAAATGATATCAAACGAGAGGCAAAAATATTGTCGTGGCATGAAAAAGAATATATTTTCTTACATGTTGACATCACCACCCCGACAAAGGCAGACAAAGGCAAAATACTAGTTAGTCAAGTTATGCCTTAAATTTTTAAGAGCAGTATGAATTTAGTATTACGAAATAATTAATTATGTATTAAAATGCTATGCTGCTATGCTGTACTGTACGGTATTATTACTAGTATGAGCATCAATAAGTGAGAGTATGCATTCGTACTTTACGTTCGTTTAAGTTTGTTAGGTTTCCGTTGCAACCAGGGTGTAAGCTCACTTTACAGTTGCCAGACAGACACCTAAACCTAGTTGAAATAGTTGTAAATTTTTGTATTTTGTAAATTTTTCTGTTTAAATTAATGTTTTATTAATTAAATGAATATTCTTTCTTGGTCACGGAATCGCACATTTCTCAACGTTCACATGTTCATAGGCTGTAGAGTTCATGGCCAAATTTAAAAAAAAAATTGCTTAACATTGACGAATTGTCTGGCGCGTTGTCTATGGTACACTCAGCATGTTTTGTCAGCAGTTACGTGTGTACCTTTGCATAACATTTACCTAACTTGTTTTATTGATGCGACAGTTTTTCACTAACATTGCTTTTTACTTCATCGCTGTTTCGCCCACGGCGATCACTCCTCTTCATGGTACCTATCGTTTCTTACTAAAGCTCCTGGTTTAGGTACAATTGATAATTTGAATATAGATTTTGTAGCTCATATGATCGCGGGTTCATGTATTGCGGTTGACACAGTTTAGCTTAGTTTTGCTTCGGTTAATCAGATGCATACATTCTCGTCTCTCCGCAGATGTTCAGCTAGTTCTCTTCGTTAGCGTCAATTAAAGTAGTGTTATCTGCTAGTCGTAGGATGGTGATGTAAATCCCCTCAGCCACACACCACCAATCTAACTATCCAGCGCTTTATATTTAAAATATAATGTGCTATTGGCTGAAAGCTAAGCAATTAGCCGCGACTCACTGCACAGCTTAAAAGGCCTGGGCTATAATCCTTTGAAGGATGGCCCGAATGTTTTAAGTATTAAGGAAGGCCTCCAACACTAGTTATGATGTCAGAATTTACATTAATTTAAAATAATGTCATAAAAATTACGTGGTTAGTGACGTTTGATATAATCACAATATAACTCAGAAGGCCCCGCATTTCTTTTCGTCCGTCTCTAAGCATCGATGAAATTTTGTCAGCCGTACTGATAAAATAAGATGAGTGGTTTACCAGGGATTCCATTAGTTGTATCTGAGAAATAAAAGTACGAAGAGGTCTAATTACGTTACTTCTATTCATGAAAGTAAAAGCTACTGGGTTGGGTGAAGAATTAAAATAATTAAAGCACTTATAGCTCTACGGCTTGTATTAAAAGTAATCGTCAAAGTAAATCAAAACAGGGAGCGATCGTGAGTTGGATGGATGGCTTCTCTACCTGCACCGTTACAGTACGTTTAACATTTTAGGCCTACCCTTAAGGCTTACCTACCACGTGGTTCTTAGTTTGATATTGTGCCCCAGATTCTGTTGAACTCAGGCCATGACCGTTTTCTATGTAATAACATAAAAATACTGAATATATGTATTAACTTCATCATCTGTAGCGGGGTAGAATAAACTGTGATGCCCGAACATGGTAACATTGTAGAGGTTTACGTTCAATACTGTGCAGTTTATGTCCTGGCGTTTCAAACTCATTGAAGTCAAGAACCGTCACCAAGTTATTTCTGCCGATGTTTGCCGGTCGCTCTAAATCTCGTTATAAGCGAACAGTAATTGCCTTCTGTGTAGCACAAACCGGAGATAATTTCATCAAAACGGAAGTTACATCTCAGGGCGTAGAGAAGCGACAATCCTACTTCACATCTTATATGAAGTGGTCCTTGTCAAACGAATAATGGTAGGCATGTTGTAGAAAATGTCATCTATGGCACATGCGCAAAAGCGTCTTATCCGTAAATATGGCCGCCGTAGTTACAATCACGAGTAGATAACAAAATATTATTTTACGTGAGTGTTTTCTAGATATTTTGTTATTAGTTTAATTACTTTTGGAAAACTGAGTCTGCTACTTTTATTAAAATTTTTGAGTGTTGTAAACTGTAATCCAGTTTGCACAACTAGCCATATTTAAAAAAAACCTAATATTTGAATATGATAATAATAAAAATAAACGCACACTAACACCCCCGCAGTAGGATACCCTGTATTGTTTATAGCGGACACACACAGAAAACAACACAGGTAAATGCCCAAGACCCAAGTACAAGCAATTATTTGGCAAATAAATGTCTGCCCGGACCGGGGATCGAACCCGGCACCCAAAGCTCGTCAGTGAGAGGCACTAACAAAATTTCACGGAATCGTCAAATGTAATAATAACAATGTACCTTTAGTTGCTAAGGATATATTTATAAGCCAAACACAATAACATAATAATATCGTAGCGTAAAGCTAAAAGGAGTTTCGTTAATATGAACTGCGAGTATTTATTTTAAGCTAGGGAGATTTTAAGCAGTGATAAGGGGTGCAAACGCTCAGGGCCATATCTTAAAAATTGTTTGAGATATTGAGATAAAACAAAGTCTATACGGTTAATGTTTTATATTAGCGTTCCCTTATAATCCCTGAAAATGTCATAAAAATGTTTTCAGCGCTTTTGGAGCCCATTACTCATACTGTAAAATAATTTAAATACCTTTCTTTGAAAGAGTGCCGGGAGTTTCTTCCCTTGCTTTTTTCTCCAGGCCTACCCGAGATCATATCGGTTAATTATGTACTATTTTTATAAAGCTAATGACTAAGGTTAGGTCTATCTTGTTAACAGGGAATTTATAAGTGAGTTTTAGATCAGTGACGAATTGAATGTATGAATGTATTTCTTTTCTCTTTCTGTTTTGACGTTTCTCAAGGTTATGTAATTACCTCATGATGAAATAAAATGTTTTGATTGATTGATTGATTGATAAAAACCGTTTCAAAGCTCAATAGTGGACACGCATACGTTTAAAGATTTCGACAGCACATAACAGGATTTATCCGACGCCGAATCCTTTGTTCGTGATGATATCGCTTTTACTAAACGGGTCAACCTCCATATCTGCAACCGTTGACTACAATTCAGCTTTTGATTGAAACACGCTCTTCCTGTTTTGTTGAGGGTAAATCGGAAGGTTTATGCCTATTTCCAAGCCATCTTGTTTGCTTTTATTTTCCAGATATTTTTCACTTTCCTTTTTACAGATAACTGGCTAGTGACGCTTTATACATACATATATAATACAATACAAAAAGTAGACTTTATTGTACATCATAAAAAATTATAATAACATCAAATTTATAGGTAACATAAACACCGAGGAGGTATGCAATAGGCGATCTAATCGCTGGTAGTGATCTCTTCCAGACAACCTTTGGGCAAGACAGGACTTAAAATTTAGACATGAAAGGGGGGTCGGGGTGCCGTCAATATAAAATATTATTAATAATATATACACTTTCAATATAATATATAATTATATATACCATACAAAATATAAGTAAAGAACCTATACCATGCTACCGTAGATACCAACTACACACGTCAATAAAAGTCTAAGCTGAAGTGGCAATGGACAGGCCACGTCGTTCAAAGCACTGACAACCGACGGGAAAGAAAAATCCGCGAATGAAGACCACGACACGAAAAAAAACACAATCAATGACGTTTGAATGCGAATCCGACGTCTTTAAAGTTCAAATTTGCATGAAAAATCACACCAATGCGAATGGCTCGCATCATTGCGATTGCGATCCGTTCGCTTTCCCATCCCTTTCAGTTACGCAATCGGCCTGCAGGTCGCCCTTTGACAATTTGGACAGACTACCTATTTAATACTATTAATAAATTACGCTTATTGCTCTAGATAGATTACTGTATTCAGTGACCGGAGCCATCCCAGTAGGCCTTTAGTAATATACTACCCGATGAAAACAGCGAAAAAGCGCTGGATTCAGAGGGCACAGTACCGTTCGGAGTTGTGTCGATTGGGTTAGGCCAATGTCCAGCAGTGGACTTCTACAGGCTGATGGATGAAACTCCACCTCAAATTCCTCCAAAGCAGCCTGGTGGATTTTAAATACCATTTTGACTATTCTTATTAAAACAAATCATATCATCATCAAGAAATTCTTTAAGTAGAATTCTAAGCCATCAAAATCGGACTTGTCAATGAACACGTCATGAAATTTAAATAGTTACGGCGAACAGATCGTGCAAACTGGATGCACATGAGACATGAATAGCTTCAGCCCTGGAAAAGAATAAATTTAATAAAGTACTTTTTGCTAATATATTTTTACAAAATCGTCCTGTAAAAAGGAAGAAACTTTGTATTTAAAAACTTATTTTACGCAGGCCGACCCGCGGGAAAAGTCTACAGTTAGTAATAAAGTACAGTCAATATCCGAATTACTAGTACCCCACATATTTATATCTATAAGCCTTTTGAATATCGTCAGTCATGCAATAATGTGGGAGCAACCTGCAATCACAACGCAATGTTAAGCATAAATGGTTTTTCCCGTCGAAAGGTTAATGGATTTCAGCCCTGATCAATATTGTTTATAATGAAAATACAAATCCTTTATTAACCAACAACCCGCACTTAGCCAGAGTGGTATGTTGTGGTCGTAAGCTGTTTAAAACTGAGGGTATGAGGCCCTCAATTTGATGTTATATATACCTGAAACATAATGGGTTACGGTAATGTCATGATACACACAAATAAAGTTGCGGTCACTGAAAAGAAAACGAATTAAAATTAAAATTAACGTGTAGGACTCCACAGGCCTATTCTCTCTTTAGTAAGAACTATTAGTGCAATTTAGCCCTCTTAGTACGTATTAGTAACAGTCGAGTTGTAATCGTTAGTATTAGGCGGCTGTTTCGACGACAGCGAGGCAATCATCTAAAACAAAAGAAGGGAGAACCAAGTTAGGTCGTCCGCCCGTTGCTGTCGTGGAAACATTCGAAGCTGGTCACAGAAGCTGGCTACTCTTAAGGAATGAGATGGTCGTCTTTTATATTACTGTTACCGGCATCCACATTTTAATGACAGTAAAACTAGAAACAGAATATGGCCACCACCATTACAAAAGTCCATTGCACACCCGTTCCATTGTTAGGTAGCATATAAAGTGTCCGTTTAATTTACCACTATAACTATTATAGGTACCACTTAACTGTAATCTTCCTGAAACTGCTATTCCTACACAATCGTTACGCACAATATTTCCCGAGAAATACGCAAAAAGGATTTACTGTTACAGACGCCAGTAATTGGG
>DWLO01000859.1:0-17335 GCA_018245335.1 Dalla quadristriga | reverse complement strand
GCAAAAGGCAATCTTATCACTGATAGCGATCTCTTCCAGACAACCTTTGGGCGTGAGGACTTTAGATATTATGTTACTTATTACGTTCTTGTTACGATATGTTGTAGGACAGAGTAGGGAAACTTGCGTCATATTATTATAGGATAGTAAACGTAGCTCCTAATGTACTCGAACCCCCAATATTTTTCAGTTTCTATTAATCATCGTGATTTTTATTTATCTACAGATTTGTTGCAATTAATGGAAAAAAAATACATTGGGGTAAACCGCAGGTTTACCGGCCTATGATGTGAATATAGGTGTTAGTGGAAAACAAACATTATTTTATTTTATTTTTCGATATTATTATTATTATTACTCATAAAGTACAGAAAGTTTGTCACTTCTCTATTCCAATAAATGTGATGTTTAAAATTACTGAAAGTCTATGTTGGAGTTAACAAGTTAATAAAAAAATTACTGTTATATTGTTTTCTTCGTTTGTCGGCCTTAAAAGTTTGCAGACCACTGTCCAGATTATAAATTGCATTGAATATCTGATATTGAATATATTATGTCGGATATTATCAACGACTTAATATTTCTTTATAAAGAAGTACAGACCATATTCATATCTTTTATTTTTATTTAGTTAACGGGTGGATCCAACCAGTTCCGGTACAACTCGAGTCGCTAGTGACCTGTGCTCTGTTACTACAAACAAACATACGTTCATCACGGATCCACAGCCAATAAGTCGTAGTCACGACGCTTGGTCATTGCGTATTGACATTAGGTCCCCGGACCCTGCCGGCAGTCTTCTGGTACCCTGCACTACAGGGGGTCACAGAATAAATAAACAGGGCGCAATACAGCCGATACCTCCTTATAAAGAGTATATACAGATTATATTAAGATGAATGCTTAGTATATTCAATACGCGTTAAGACGTTAACCGACGCATGATTTCCACGCAAGGCCGCCACAGGCCATAGCGCCGATTAAGTATACGGCCAGCGCCGCCACGAATATCAGAATGACGTACAGCTTTATATTCTTCCAGAACAGAGACCGCTGCAGCGTTCGGGCCGACACGCGGTATGTCACAGACTGAAAAATAACAGATGTTTCACATTATGTTGAAGATAGACAAAATAAATACTTATTATTCATCTTTTTCAATGTCATACAGGCAATAAATGAATATGTAATTTAACAAGTACAGTGACAACAAGGAATCAATCCTACTAGGAGATGAGAGAGTTGTCATATCTCTAATAAGTAGTGAAAATTAATTTTCACCGCTTTTTGCACGCTTTTTGCTCCATACTCACAAAATTTCATCATAATCGTTGGAGCCATTTCGAGAAATCAAAACATATAGGTATGCATATAATAAGCATACAATGTTAAAATTTTATTTCTTAAAACTTACTGTTGTTGCCAAATTGTCAGCTTTGTCCACCAAGAGCTCTAATTTTTCACCGCGCATTGCCATGCTATCTGAAAATTTAAATACATAGAAATTATCAACAAGTATAAAACATGTTTTACTATAACCCACTGTCGTGTACAGTTAAGTTTTGAAGTGGGCTCGGTAGGCCAAATGTAATACCATAGGTATTAGGGGAACGAAAGGAACGTTATACTGACAATAACTGCATCATTCTATTTTAAGAAATCATAATATTCGTAGCCAAAAATCGAACTCTTTGAGACTGCGAAAATAAAATACATCCTGTACTTATTACTGCAAAAGCCGCAAAATTTCTCTTATATGGATCATATTCTGGGAAGCAATGAATTATAATAATTTTCTATTATCTTCATGGATTTTAAACATGATTCTTGCACTGTTGGCCCTTGCATTGTTCCAGTGCTCATTTTCCATCAAGAGATCCACTTCACCATGTTATGAATAGTGCTCCAGTAACACACAAGGTAGTTCTTCAGTTTTTTTTAACTTGATGAGACATTACTAAATATTTTTCCAGTATACTTACAAGCAAACCTTTAGTAAAAACAGTATGTAGCAGTTGAAGCCAGTCGGTATAATATATTCAAGGTCTATGAAACAGCTGTTTAACTAAAAAGGCTATTATATTTTTCTTATCCATGTATAAAAAACTAATTACCAACAGAAATTTTAAATCTATATTCGGCAAGCTGTACTTACAATGTAATTATTAAATAAATTAGGATTTTGCTAACAAAATTTGTATTCAGACATTCTCCCAAAGGTTATGTGATGCCATCAAGACTATATCGCAAAACGCAATACTAATAAGTATGGCAGAAATATTATCCAAAGTCAAACCATATACAGACTGCCACCTTATAAAATATTTTTATTAAAAATATAAAGTTCACCCTTTTTTTACTAGCATAATATTACTAATATATTAAAAATGTGTTTGTTTGTTGGTTTGATACGAGTTCACAGCTAAATCATTCAACCAATCTTTACAGCATTGGTAAAGAGGCAGTTTCAGACATAGATGGTCATACGATACTTTTGATCCCGAACACATATTATACTGATCCCGAGGGAAAGAAAACATCGTAATTTAAACGCAAACGAACTGGCCGGCAACAGCTAGTTGTAAATAATTGTGCATTTTAACAGAACCGGGGTTCCGTGTTTGAAATCCCATTCCCATCTAAGTTATTTGTGTTTTATGAGGAAACCTGCACATCTGAGAGCTCTTAATAATGTTCTCAATGGCATTTGAAGTCTGCCAATTTGCACTGTGCTCAGTAGTGGGCCTATTACTTTTGGTGATGATGATGATGATGATGATACAAACATTAAATTATTTCATTGTTAGTACTATATTATATTATGTAGGACACTAGAATGTAGGTGCCTTGTTTACGCTTGATATATAAATTTATTAATAGTGATAAGGGTTGAGATAAGCACACAATTGTAAATAATTGTGCCTTTATCAGAACCAGAAACACAGATGTTTATATACACCACAGTAAATATACATATACAGGAAATTATACACAATATACTAATGAAAAATTTACCTCATTACAGTAGTATCAGCATCTCATTATCTGGGTATAACTTATAACTTAGTGAACTAATTTGAATAATTAACTGACTGAAATTCATTCGATAATTTGATGTATTCTATATTATGGTTTGCAATAAAGTATATTTGTATATTACCATAGTACTGTAAGATATAAGTATTCAATAGGTATTTTTTACTACTGTAAGTTTCTCATTACTTACCAACATTCTTGACCATTATGTTTTTAAGTTCAGCCAACTCTCCATGAACTTTAGATATAGTTTCTAAATCCTTGGATTCACTGTAATGCTTCATTTCAGTTGCAAGAACCCGAGCAAACTCACTGTTCATAGCATAGGGTATAGCAGTCTGTGCTGTATCCCCAAATGCACTTGTGAACCTTCTCTTGATTTCGTTGAGAAATAGGAAAGCCCTCGAACGTTGAAATTTCTAGAACAATTACAAACATTACAACTTAATATCTTCTAACCTCAAACACTTTAATCATAATCAAAACATACTATAGATACTCACATCATCCGTAATGCAGAAATATACCAACTTGTTCTCCGCAATGTAGTGGAAAAGGTAATTTCCATGAGAATAGGTAAGCTTGTCATCGTGAGGTGGAATCTTGGAAAGAATCTGTTCGGTGACCTCAGTGAAATTACCAGCACAAGTAGCATACTTTGCTAACACGACAGTGCCCCGGGCCACAACACTAAACAAAATAGGCATCTTGAACAATGCGGAGTTACCGATCAAGATAGCAATGAAAACAACGGAAACAAAACGTTTAATTGAAAGCACTCAGTATCAGATAGTTAATGACGGCTGTCTATACATAAAAAGATAATCGTTATATGAACACTATTAAAGACTATTATTGGAACACGCAATTAATTATTTTAAAAGTAAATATGAAACGCGCAGAGTGAATCAACAAACACACAATCATTAAGCAAAATTCATCGAATGACGACGAAACTATAGTCGAAACAAAGTCGGAATCACAGAGAGACCGACGGCGACATGACATGCCAATTGCAATTGAGTGACAGAAATGTGACATTAGTGGCGTTGACAGGCGAAAAACGTGGGGCCTACGGGTCTTAAGGCAATTCGCATTACCTAGGCAGATGAGTCTCCTGGTGAAAAGTGTGCCCTTCCCGTCCTTAAACAAGGGGGTTGTGAATGTGTGCATGTCGTAACGCACCTTAATTAGCGGCGCAGCCCATTATCCCCCAGGTGGTCGGGAGAATTGACTGACTACGAGCTCCCGTGGGAGCGGTCTGCCCTCCGGCAGTCGAGCGTGGAGGGGCGCGAACCCCTTAGGTGTGCGTGGTGCGGGCCTTTGCCGACGCGGTAGTACCTACATACCCGGCATCAACACAATACTACGCTCCAAAACCACAGAACACTACTAACGGAGGCCATAACGCGATCCACTTTCTTCCATCTCCTATGGGGACTTCAAACAGAACACGGAATACGGGATGTACCACCCAACTTTATATTTCTTTATACAACAATCAGTAACAAACATACATACATACTTACAAATATTCATTCATCTATTCTCACTAACTTTCATATCTAGTATAACTTATCTGATAATATTATTTATTATTGGTAGGCTAGAAGGTAAGTCAGGTTTCACATTTAAGAATAATATTAGTAGGATACTTAGTAGAGTTTGCAGCAAAAAATTAATGTAAAGGGATGCTTAAGAGCAATAAAAAGTAAAATAAAATTATCATAAATGTAATAAACTTTGGAATCAATAACATTTTTACATTTTTACAATATCTTATCTTTAATAAAAACTACTCTAAAGCCTTAGTCAAAATAATCATCTATATCAATATCTGGGTTCAAAATATCATCACCGAAAGGTGTCAGGTCTATTTGATCAAGAATTAAATTTTCACACATTTCCTCTAGATTAGTTTCGCCTATTAGTATAGCACCCTGTAATTTCCCATTTTGTATTACAAACTTGATGTACTCAAGGCTAGGAGTGGTCCTCAGCAATATTTCATAGTTGTTTCCTAAGCCTTGTCCATTATATTTTCCTAAAAGTACTACTCTATATCCAAACAGTGTTGTACAATGTGTAAATAATTCAAAACAAAAATCTTGTAAGATAGGTTCATTAATAGTTTTTCCATACATGGCTTTTGCAGCCATAGCAGCCATATGTCTAGCTTGTGTCCATAAACGCAATTGAAACCAATGTGGAGCATGTTCCCATGTAGCTGTGGCCACGTCTCCTGCTGCATAGAAATCTTTAATACTCGTTTCCTGAAATTCATTTACTGCCAGCCCTCCGTCTGGCGCCCTTTTAGGTTCTTCATCCACAGTGAAGTTCACAGCAGGGTCAACACCTGTTGCTGATATAACAAAATCACATTGGATGCTCCTTCCATTTGTAAGCTTTACATCTAAAGGGTAATCTTTACCATCGGTCTCAGCAACTGATTGCACTTCAACCTTGTAAATAATCTCAAGCTCTTGTTCACCACTCTCATTCCTTATGTTCTTCAGTTTACGGTACCAGTCTGGACCTAATGCAGCAGATTTCAAGTTCTTATTAATGGACACTACTGTATCTTCTTCCGAGAATACATGTCTCCGTAACAGTGTGTTTTTCTGCTGATTGTCATTTTCATTGCTTCTTTTACTTTTAAAAGAATCTTGGAAAAATTCTGCTGCTCCAGGATCAATGAATGTTGCAGATATATAATCATCTCTTATAACCCACACTTTTTGTATACCTCTGGTAGCATGAACAATTTCTGAAGCAATACCACCATTTCCTACAATAAGCATTTTGCGACCATTCATTAACTTTTTTTGGAATTCTTGCACTGATTCTGTGTCTCTTATTCCTAGTATTCTTTTACACTTATGTGAATCTGTAATCAACCTTGGGATTCCTCCGGTGCAAATGCAAACCATATCATATTGGATAATTTCACCTCCATCAGTTGTTGCAATTTTTTTTTTAGTATCTAAATATTTCAATGAATCATAAACTATCTTGAGGTTGGGATGTATCTTCAATAATGAGCTTGCTTCAGTATCATTGACATCAAATTTCACAATTGTTTTCGCATAAAAGCTAACATTGGTCACATTTTTAACTAACGATGATGCAGTTATAATAGTAAGTGGTTCTTCTGGGTGTAGTATTGAAAGCGTTTCCACACAAGTCACTCCCGCAATGCCGCCACCCACAATTAAGTAACGTGTTTTCTTTGGCGTACACATTTTGATATAATAATCTAAAGAGAAACAGCTTTTTCGTCTCACCTATCACAAACACTTGAATGTTCAAATTTTATTTTTATTATTTGGAAGAATTATTTTTAGCGGAGTACACTACTATAAATGTTTTATTGTGTAATTATTGTTGTGTTTTCCTGTTTTTATTTGAAATTTAGAACTTATCCTTCGATTTCCCCTTCTTACTTATCAAATAAAATAAACTAAGAGCCGAGCCTGCTGAGCAAAACTCACGTCACGATTTAAACATCAATCCAATCAATGTCAATAAATCAATGTCAGGTCAGATAACAATGACAAGACGACCAGCTGACATTATAGAATAAAAATACATAAAATTCATGTTCTATTTGGGGCTTAATTAAATCATCAATGTATCGTTATGCAATAAACCTACGCTGTTTGTATTGCAATCCCTCAGAACAATAACTAAAGCAATTGAGATCAAACCCCGTACTTCACAGTTCAAAATAAAAAAGAAAAATTTCCAAGTTTTCTGTTTTTTTGGCAGTTTTCTTGCTCAGCGTATTAGTTTAGCTATTCAGCGAGGAAATGCTGAAATTATCTTGGGCACCACACCACAGGGGCCACATTTTTTACATTTATTAGAATTATTTATAGTTTTAGTAGTTTTTTTAGATTTAATTTACTTATGAGTAGTTTAGTTTTATAATCCTATTGTATAGCCTGATTTTGACTTTTTAAATAAATTACAAAAAGGAAATAAAATCCCTATATTGTCTGTGATCAAAATTGACTGACAGGACGGCTACCTCACTGACATTTCTGTCTGACAGAAAAGTCGATATGAAATAAGAAAAGCGAAAGCGATGAAAAATAAAACGGAACATCAAAAATCAATACAAATAAACCGTGATATCTTCTAAATAATGGTTTCCCGTACTTCAAACGCCCAGTGATAATGTAAACACGCGAAGCATTTTGAGCAATCACTAGAGGAAATTATTTTCAGGACTTTTCTGTTAAAATATTGCAATTATTATATTGTTGTTATTATATTATCAATCATGTATAAATGGCTCGTATTTAGTTTACCACCTGTATTTTTGTCGTTTTTGTGGTATTTTCCCTTGTACAGAAGCCTCGTATATTTGTTATTTTTAAGTATATTGTTGATACTTGCTATTTTCGGCTTTACTCTTTGGAGCCATGTAGCTCTCTCGTTTCCTCATCAAACTGCGCTATTTTTACTGGATAATATTGAAAAAGAAGCCCGATTACTTGAAACCGCAATTAAGGTTTGTATACACTCATATTTTATTAACCACTTAATGTCACCTCAACAGTTATTCTCTTTTTATTACGTACCTACTCATATCAGCTTTCAACTCAGCCTATATTAATGGTATTTTTTTAGCAGTCTTTATTTATATTTCGACCTTTTCTTAAATATGGCTTATCCATGAGTTTGGGTCCAGGTGGAAGAAGAGGATGCTATGATATGCTTAATTAATATTATCAACTACAGTTTTTCTTGTACATATCTCATAATTTATGATGTTTATTTAGGAAGACCAAAGCAACTGGGCATATTCAACCAAAAAACCCCATTTGCCTGTAGTTTTCGGACGAACTGTGGACAGCCAGTTGCATCAGCTAATTGATTTTTTCATAAGGGATTTTGTGGCTCGTTGGTTAAAGGAATTATCTCATAAACCAGAACCGGTGGTGGATAAGTTCAAGGAACACATTTGGGGAGCAATACAAAACTTGTATGAAAGGCTAAACCACATTGATGCTGAGAAGTTACTGGCCAGTGATGTTATCTCACGAATAACTAATCATTTTGAACGCATTCGACTTGCTCATGCCTGTGCGTAAGTAACAAATTTTTACAACATGTAGGTTATATAGTATTAACCATTTTGTCACAGTTGTAGAACAAAGTCTGATGTTAACAAGCAACCAAAGTGAAATTTAATCAAAATTGGCTTTAAAATATTCCCAGTCGTTTTGGAGATATTCAGTAGTACAAAGTCGTACATGAAAATCATTCTGTACCACAACATCGCTTGTACACGAGCGTTACTGTACACTTTTCTAGCCCCGGTTTGAGCTGGCCGCTGGCTCTTGATCTTCACATGCGACTTTGTTCAGTAGCTCTGGTTTTGACCTGCTGCCGTCGCATGATAAGAACAGACTTTATTCTACGAAATTCAAGAAAACAAAATTAACATGATTTAAAAATTATTTGACGTTATAAATATACTACCATTATGTCCATGACATTAGTACACACATTTGGACACATGTACATTCACATTTTTTGTGTTGCATGTTATCATACTCCCTCATTTCACTTATTCCATAGAACAAAGTGACATGTGTACATAGGTTGACATTTACAGAATACCAAAGTTGTAAAGTCACAGAGTGGTCCAACTGACGTAGAACAAAGTAGGATGTTAACATTAAAGTGCAAATTTTTAAATTATTAAGTTTTTTTTTATTTTAATGGACCAACCAACAGTTTCACACTACAAATAACATATAAAACTAATATTAATTATATCGTGATAAATGTGAGACCAACACCGTTGACCACAGATTACAGTGAGAGTACAAATTTACCACCATTTACAGGTGCCTTCAATATTATTACTAACTGATGGAGATAGTAAACAGATACTATAATATGTTAATACTACATAAGTATAATTATGTTGTAATTGTTCATAAAGAACTTTTAATAAAATACCAAAAGCTGTTTGTAAATTTTATTTCATTAGTAATTAGATCAAACAATTATAATCACAATGATAGAGGAGATTAAGATTAACTGATTTGTCTTTGCCTTTGCAACAAAATTTAAACATGGCTATATTACTGATTGAGGTTTGTCATAAATGTCTATAGGCTGTTCTTTTTTTTCTTCTTCACCTATTCATGCATAAATTTGAGTTAAGCTAATATTATTTAAAAATATCCTAATAACAAAAATACATTCCAGGATAGAACTACGAGCTCGCCCAATATATGCTATACCACCCCATCTGATGTCCTTAGATGCTGAACTACACTACCTTCGACAAATAAGTGAACTTATCATTATGTTCTTGATGCCAAGATGTTATTCTTTGACTCCAGCCTCACACCTTGTAAGGGAAATCTTGGCGTGTAAAAGTAAGTGGAATTGAACATTTCAATCTTTATCATTATGCTAAGCTGATATCAATACTAATATTATGAACAGGTATTATATTAATATTATTAATATTATATCGTAAGGACTTTCTACTTGATTTTATATAAAATTTGCAGTCAACACTAACTTTCTAGGGATGGATTGGACTGAACCAAGTATTTAATGAATTTTATAGGACATTCGGGCTGTTTTGACCTATGACCACATGAGGTCACAATGTACTGTCTCAATCTGAAGTGTGCAGCTCTATATGTATATGCCCTGTATTATTTATCAGCGTATCATTTAGCAGCTCACTGTTCTAATAATCTTCACATAAATTACCTTGATACAGTTGAGTTGATATTACTTATTTACAAAAATTGATTTGGGTAATTTTTATTCAAACTAGGTAATGTAAAGTTAAATTTAAAGAGCCAACAGTGTAGGTATCTTACCATAATAGCCTGTATATTGTAAATAATCAATATGCAAATTTATAATATCTGTACTTAATAAAAATGGGCATAAAACTTGTTCCAAAATATTTAACTATTTCTTATTGACATTATATTTGAATACTGTCAATCCACAGTTCTACAGCCAGCAATTAACCTTATAACAGAACCAGATTACATAAACCAAAAGATATTACAGTACTTGGAGGCACAAAAGGAAGTTGATGCTATGCATGTAAGGACCCACGAGTATGCCAAGACATTTGAGGACTACATACGGTTGATCAACAGTTGCAATAATGTTGACACACTGAAACGACTACGGTAACTTTCTCCACCTAGATTTATTGTAGCATGAATTTAGTAACTCACTTGTGGATTGATTATTAATTCAGTTGTTAGCCAACTATCAAATTGGCTGGTTGGTCAATGTATCAAGTTCGTGTCACAATTGATATACTGACACTGAACAGTGTCACATCATATGGGAACATTTCGTTTTTAATACTACTTCTAAAATTTATAAAGTCAGATATGTTACGTGTGTGACCTGAAATTGATGTCTGTATAATATTCCAGCTATGACATTGTGACACAAATAATGCAAGCTACAACACTTCAAAATGTAAAAAGGGCTAAAGGAATTGACATAGAATTAATTGAGAAAAGTAGTGCCCCTCACAATATAAGCAGGCAGCAGGTGGCAGATGCCAAGAAGCTAAAGAGATACATTAATCAGTTGACTATTGCAAAAGCAGAGTGTGAAGCTGCTTTGAAAAAATTGGGGTGGGATGGAGCTTTCCCGGCGGTGGAATCTGATAGCAAGGTCAGAATCAAATGAAAAGTTTTTGGTGGTGAATCTTATTCGTTGCATTTTGAGATGAATTGTTGTTTGGAGTTTTAAATAAATATATAATTTAAAAATCTTTCTTAAAATCTTATAGATTCTTTTAATCTTATTATTATTAGAATTCAGCACGAATAACAAAAACGGTACCCAATTAGCCATAATTTTGCGTGTGAACTCACTTAACTTACTTATAAATATTATGTTCATTAACACAATCTGAAAAAAAAAAGAATTGGAGAATAAATGATTTAGTGTATTCAGTGACCAGTAATTTTGATACACTAGAAACAAATGCAAATCACGTTTTATTAAGTCAAGTGTTACCCGCATTGTTTTCAAGATCTGAAAGATGCAAATATCATATTTCGTTGTTATTCTGTACCATTATAAAATGAACTGTTTCATATTCATACAACCTTTGTTATTCCTCAATTTGCAGACTCTACCTTTACACAAAGTTATGGAAAGCGTGACTGGAAGAAGGTATCTCTCGATGTTCCTCGAGACCATGTGCTCCCAGGGCCTGGTTGGGTTTTGGATGGCGGTGGAGGAACTGCGACACAGTCCTCGAAGCAGTTGGCATCAACTCGGAGCCGAAATATTCTACACTTATATAAGGTCACCTAGTGCCGAAATCAAAGTAGATAAGGTAAGTATTTTTACAGTGACATACACTATTACTTCCTATATACGAGACTTCGTCTGCATAAGATTTGTTGAATTAAAATTGGCCTCAATTTTTACACTGTACGTTAACATTTATTCATATTATTACTACCTATATTTGCAATTACGGTTTTTTTTTCGTTGCTATCCAATAACCGATTTTCTTATTCAAGGCATTGCATCAGTTTTGTCATTCGAAATATAATATAAAATCAGTTAATATTATAAAATTACTCAATTTCAGTTATACTTTATTATTGTGTATTAGTTTACTTACTATATATAGTATTCAATAATTATTTGTTCTTGTTAATATACACTCCAATTTTGGTTATTGTAAGACGACAGTAGACATTACAATTAACTTTTCGACTATACTATGAAGCATTCCAATTAAGTGACAAGAAAATATACAATTAAGTTAATATTTTCAGGATACCAGAAAGAGAATGGAGGCATTTCTATTGGGAGACAAAGGACCCGAAGTTTTCTATGAGGTACAAGAAACAGTAGTAGATACCATACAGGAAAAGTACTATCATTCTTTTCTCTTGAGCGATCAATACAAGGCTTTGATCGCCGAGCTTGCCACAGAAGAGGCTAATAAAGGTATGTTATATTAAAATTAAATATTAGAATAAGTAGGGGTTTCCTTGCACATATTAAACCTAAACCTTCTGGAGCAGCAACGCACCTGTGACTGACAGTAAATAATAAGAATAATGCAATTGATTTTACACGAAACAAAACAAAATATACGTAATTTTTTTGTAATTAATTGTCGCTCAACGTACTAGCAGACGGTACCTGACGGTAAGTGGTCACCGTTGCCTATGGACACTAGCAACACCAAAGCAGTAGCCAATGCATCGCTGACCCTGAAGGAGAGATCTTTTTGTGCCTTTTTTGAAGAACCCCAGGTCATAGTCCATGGAATTGGCCAGTTATTTCTAGATCAGTGACGAATTGCTTGTTATCTATGAATGTTTTATGTTTTTTTTTCTGTTGTGACGTTTCTCAAGTGTATGTAATTACCTTATAATGAAATAAAAGAATTTGAGTGATTTGATTTGAACTGTTTTTCAGAGTTGACAACCGAAAGATCGCCAATAGAAGACCGGCAGTTATCAAACGAGTCAGTTTCTTCGGCAGAAAGCGCTGGCACTCTACACCTTACAGAACATTCCACTTATGCGAGGCGAAAACTGGATCAATTGCAGGAGAGACATAATAATAAGATACAGGTATTTTATTCTACGATTTCTTTTCTTATGATAGAATGCCATCGGTGTACAATATAGTGAAAGACTCTTAACCAGAGAAAATAAGATGTATTTTTAATATCATAAAAGCAAGCTTTTGGCCCCTTACACCGAAAACCCTCTCATAGTCGGTTTCAGGTGTCCTCTTTCGTATTATACGATAGTAGCTTTGTTGACTTCACACATGTGGATGTTATGAAGAAATTTGTGACATCCAAGATTCCTCAATACATTTTCATTGGCCATGTATAATGTATATTACTTCAAAAAGTCAAGTTGGGATTCCGGGAGATTCGTAACCTAAGTCCCAAATATATACACCTCTAAAACTCTTCTTATACAGTAGTGTAGCTTGGTTTAGATTACTCGAGAGGCTTCGGCCTCTTACTCGAGAGGTATGGGGTTCGTACCCAAGGCACTTCTGAATTTTCGGAGTTATGCGCGCTTTAAGCAATTAAATATCACTTGTAACGATTAAGGAAAATATCGTGAGAAAACCTGTAACTATGGCCTAAACCCTTCTCATTCATGGGAGACCCATACTCAGTAGTGGGACAGTGATTGTTGGCGATGGTGATGATGATGAAAACTTTTCTTATTTCACATGTTTGTAATGTTAGTGTTATACTGTGTAACAAGGCATTAGCAGCCCTCCGGGCGTCGCTGAAACCGGAGTCGCCAGCGTTATCCATGCTGGCCAATGAAGTGGAGCGACTGGCCGGGGAGCAGATGCGTCTGGAGGCCCACCTGGCGCGTACCGACACGTGGGCGGAGCACCTGGGCAGCTGGCGGGCCACCGTCCACAGCGCTGAGGTAATAAAATACCCTTGACAATGTTATATTGCTTGTTTAAGGAAATAACTCCTGTTAGGGTATATTGTGCTGTAGAACAAACTATAACGCTTTCTGAGGTAATAATGCTTGCTTAGATGATAAGGCTTGTTCAGGTATATTTTTCTGTTGAAGAAACGATAATCCTTCCCGATGCAGTAATGCTTGCTTGAGGTAATAACATTTAGGTAAATGCTTGCTGATGTAATCACGCATCAGATGATAGCGCTTGCTGAGGTATACTTTTCTGTTGAACTAACTATAACGCTTATTAAGGTATTAATGTTTGCTGAGATAATAACGCCCGCTGAGGTAATAACGCCCGCTGAGGTAATCACGCCCGCTGGGATAATAACGCGGGCTGAGGTAATAGCGCTTGCCAAGGTAATAACGCTTGCAGAGGTAATAACGGCAAGGCCATATCTGCCTGGTGGGAAGCAGTTTTAGTTGCACATTGAAAATGATATGAACATTTTTAGGTAGTAGATGAATCAAAACCGGTGCAGTTCGTGATTGTGGTGCACATGGCCGAGCAGGAGATCCACAACGCGGACCGGCCGGAACAGATCTGCACTGGGTGGGTCTTGTTGCGGACTCTTAATGAGTTTCAGGTACTGCCTATACACTATATCCTTACTAATATCATAAATGTGTATGTGTGTTTGTTGTTCTGTTTGTGCTTCTTTCGCGTTGGGTTCAAATTGGTTATGTTGTTGAGGTTATTCACTAGGAAATAAATATTCGCCATTAATAAAAATACTTCATACTTGCAAAGGAAGACTAACTGTATTCTGTCAGTTTCATTTCAATTAATTACTTTTCAGGAATTGCATCGAAAACTAAGGCCTATGTGTCCGGAATTGAAAAACTTAGAACTACCAACAAATTCGTTTAAGTTTTTATTTGGGAAGAACGATAGGAATTCTTTGGATAAGGCAAAAGTTTTAATACAAAAATATCTAGAGGTTCGTTATATTTCATTTAAATTAAAACAAATAGAGATGATTATTTTATTACTTTTTAATCAACTTATTATCCTTTAGTTTGTCTTAGAGGACGAGAGACTAAACCAATGCGAAGCCTTATACACATTCCTCAACCCAAGTTCTGAGTACATGAAGCAAGGGGATTTACCAAAGAAAAACAAATTTTCCTTCTCTACATTGTTTAAGAGGTAAGTAAGCCTAATTGCACTGTTAAATAAAAAAACTTCAAACTACTAGTATTTAATCAGAAATGTTTTCAAACTATATTACGTTTTGCATCGTTACATGAATTTTATAGTTTACCACCTTATATTAAGGTTATTACTTGGTGGTAGAACCTGTATGCGGTTTGCCCGGGGAACCATCTGAACGACGATTCCGACGGCGGAATTTCTGCCGTGGAATAATTGTTTTTCAACAACTGAGCTCCGGTGGAGGTGTGGATGCCGGTTACGCTTATACAAGAGGCGACCACCTCAATCCTCAAGATAGCAACGCACCTGTGACCAACTTCGGATAGGACAAATACTGACTATTATTATCGGTGCAATTACTAATATGCCACAACTATTACTATTACTAACGAATACTAACCAACACATTTTCCTATTAACACCTAATACTAACAGAACTAAGTAACTATCGAAAAGTCCCTCGGACACTTCTATTCGATCTTTACCACAGATGTCCATGGGCGGCAGAGGATGGTGGGGCTGCATGCCCGTTTGTTATTCTCATAACATAAAAAGAAATTTAATAATAATCGACCATTAAATAATACTTTTTCTTTTATGTTCATTTATAATTGATAATGTAATTTAAATAACACTTAAGGATGCCAAGGAAAATAATAACAGAGTACAATTGATAAATTATAATGATTTAGTGGGTAGTGCAGATTTTCCTCCGTATTTATTGTGATAAAACTTCTTTGCAGTACAAGTAGCGATACAACAAATAGGTCGTCACAAGAAAAAGAGTCATTTGCACATTTATCTGCAGATGAAGATGAGATTTCGCTGTATTTAGATGGGAACGGCGCTGATGCGCCGAATAAAAATGTTAATTCTATGCGCGGTAAGTTTATATCTTTACTCTATTTATTGAAATAATAAGCACTGTAATGTTTCCCATTTTTGTGGATGTCGTGTTTTTAATTTGAATAAAAATTGCTACCAAGCATGATTATTTAATGATGTATAGTTAATTAATTAATTTAATGGCCATATTCTCTGTAATTATCGGCTGAGAAGATTATTAATTATGATTAAATAATAAACACCAGTTGGGTTGGAGAGGTGATGCTGTTCACTGATTATTATTTAGTCCACATTATGTCTAAGACATAGGCATAACAACCCTTCAGTGATCAACTTCGAATAGCACTCTGGTCTCGTTTGAGGTTGGCATTAGGCGTAAGATACCGTTTTTAGTTGATCCCATAAAAGTTCGTAAAAAAAACAACGGGATCACAGTCGTTTCCCAGGCACGGTCACCTAGCGTATCGGGAGATCTACATTCTGTCAGTGGTGACCCCGAAGTAATTCTAGAGCTCTGTAGCGCCACCTGTTGATGACATTGACATTTTACATTTTGACATTTGTAGTATTTTAATTCAGTTTATATATTACGTCTTCACATAGTTCAATTTAGATTTGTTTATTTAACGTTGTTTTTAGCAAAATTCTTTTATTACTCAAATAAAAGTCGGTCGTTGTATGAAAATGAAAGAGCAATTTTATTTAGGTACGGGTCCACTGTCAGAGGAGCGGGACAGCATAGCGGAGCCGCTGTACGCGCTGCTGAGTGAGGTGTTCGACATGCGCGGCGTTTTCCGCTGGCTGCGGAAAACTCTAGTCACTTTCGTGCAAATCACTTACGGACGGACGATCAATAGGTACGGGAGCATTGGGGCTTAGTGTATCGTGTAAGCGAGCCGAGTGATCGATTATAGCCGAGTGGCTAAGACCTCCAGCTCCCACACGGGAGCTCCCGGGTTCAAATCCCAGGAACATATGACTTTTCTAAGTTATGTGCTCTTTAAGTAATTGAATCTCAAACTGAAGGTTGCCCAGCCTTTACCGACATGCTTGCAGAATAAGTAGGCTGAAGTGGCAATGGGCAGGCCACGTCGCTCGGAGGACAGATAACCGACCAGGTGGACTGATGCCTAAAGAAGACAGCTCGAAGTCGCTTAATTCAGAGGGCACAGGACCGGGCGAATTGTCACTGATTAGGGGTGGCGTATGTCCAGCGGTGGACTAAAGGCTGATGGATGATACTTTTCATAGGTAAGATCACTGAATTATCAAAATCAAGCGGCATAAGAGTCTTGAATGGACACTGAATGGGGCCGTACTTATAGAGCATAAAAACTGGTGTCCAGCTCTTTCCGGGGTTAATCTCTTGGATATCTCGTACACGTTTAGGATCGGATAATTATTTACCGAAAGTTTGAAATACAATATATTTTTTTTAAAGTTATGTGGTATATTTCATTTGAAATTTGCTTAAATAATTTGATGTCTGTTTATTTTCAGGCAAATAAAGGAGACAATATCGTGGCTGTTCTCTGAGCAAATGTTGCATTATTATATAAGTATAGTATTAAAGTCGTGGTGGCCCGGAGGTCAACTGAGCGAGTCTACGACGAACAGAAATGTTCGGGACAAAGGTAAATAAGTACACACTCCTACACATTCACTAGGATTCCCTATGTTGCGGGTGGCAGACTCACACAGAAAACAACACAATATAACACCCAAGACCCGAGCACAAATAAATATCTGCCCCGGCCGGGGATCGAACCCGGGACCCTCGGCTCGTCAGTCAGGGTCACTGATC
>DWLO01000858.1:0-17349 GCA_018245335.1 Dalla quadristriga | reverse complement strand
CATTAAATCAACTTTTTAATACTTTCAGAATCATCCCTTAAGTTGATTTAATGGTCGGTTATCGAAGAAGGAACACACCTCGTCATTCAGTGTGACCGACATTCCACGAAATTATATACAATACAGGTACAATATTCTCATTCAAATTAGTAACTGACATTATATGTTCCAATTTTTATATGTTTCCCGTTGACCGCTTCTGCTAAAGCTCGAGTAAAATTTTGCTTTGTTGTCAATTGGGCATCTGGAACAAAATATCGAAAGCAGTTATGAAACGCTGAAACTGAATTGAATAGAATTGAACAATAAAAATCACACACACAGACTTCCAGTCCAAAAATCCAGAACAACTTTTTAGTAGGTACTTTCAATTTTTGAAAATCAAACCAAAATCAATAAATTTGATTTTTAAGAAACAAAGTTATTCATTTCAGTTATAGAGCGGTAAAGTAAAATACAGAACACAATTATATTTTCACAATAATCGAACATTAATTATTATTTACGTTACAGTAATGATTAATGACCCACCAATCAGAGGGTTATCGTAGATGCTTTCACAAATGGTGGAATTGCATACGGCTGAGAAGATAAGATCTAGGCCAGCCATTGCAGGGTGGTTCGTGGTGGCAATGGCAAACAACGCGCGGCTGGCGGTCAAATGACACATCGACGTGTGAGGATGCGCCTATAACAGAGGCCGATCATGTCATATTTTATTGCATGGTAAAATGGTAATGTAACATGGATAAGACGCACCGTGTAGGTACCGTGTTAGAACCAATAAAATAAATTTTAAGCAACTCTGGCTCACTAAACTAAACTTATCCTTACTATTATAAATCTGAAAGTGTGTTTGTTAGTTTGTCCTTTCACGCTGCAATAGAGCAACGAACTGACACGATTTTTTGCATAGAGATAGTTTATCGGCCGGTGAGTGACATACGCTACTTTTATCTCGGATAAATGCTCTGTTCCTTTGGAATATATTTTAAGGAAATTTTACGCAACCGGAGCTGCGGGCAAAACCTCGTAACTTATAAATAAATATTATCCTGAATTTTCCACCAAAGTAGGTACCCACAAATTAATTTTTCAAGAGCATTTGTCTCCAATTTTACTAACCTATACGAAAAACCAATTTCCTGAAAATATACATCAACTAGTAAAGACTAACAATACATAGGTGTACATAAAAGTATAAGTTCAAAATAACTCTTATGGGAAAGGTCCATATTAATGTATCCGCGGCATCGTCATTAAAGGGGGTTACGGTGGCACTCGGTGCTCTGTTATGTTATGTAAATTGATGTCACTGTGGTAGTGGTCATTTATTATTTTGTACATGTATAGGTAAATATCGGCCTCATTATTTATGTTTTGATACCAAATATTTGATAAGGATTATACTAATTTACCAGCCTTATAAATTGAGCCAATACTTGAAAAATGGAATACGCTTTTATTTCAGTCTACTTCGTGGATGTCACGAATATCACCCGCTGACCTTGAAAGCTTAATTTCAATGGAAAAATACTTATGTATCTAAAGTACCTATATTGTTATACATTTAACCGTTGACCCTAGAACATATTATATTTGAAAGCCTATACAAAAAATGCAACCTATGCCCCCGCTATTTTTATTTTAAGTCTTTGTTCATGTCCAAACATAAAAGAAGTGGTCAAAATACGGGATTTGTGGTGTGGAACGCCGAATTGGGAAGTTCGTATAATGTATACATGTTCAAGCGAGTCATCCTTAAGGCCATACATCGATCCTCATTTGAAAATAAAGCGGACGCATCACAGACCAATTACGGAGGACTATGGAGTTTTAAAATGACGGTGATGCAAATATTTCATGCACGTAAATAGTGAGATGGCTATAGTAAGCGCGCGCTCGAAAATAATCATCGAATCAATTAAAAATAATATTTAGTCGGGCGCGTCTCTTGTGTATGTGAGGCTCAGGCTGCATCTTGAGGTATTGGCCCTCGATCGCCTATCTTTTCTTGATGTCCCGGTCTTTAGGGCTGCTCCTCGTCGCTCTGACGGTGGGAACTATTGTAGAAACGACCTGAGCTAATAGTATTTAACAAATTACAACAGCTTGATTAAATGAATTGTAACCAGCCGCCGATCTTTGCTGGAGTACCACTCATGTACAGTCAATTTACTTTTAAATTATTGTAATACTCCAGTATAATTTCATTATAACAGAACCCCCCAATCTAGATTTTCTATAACAGAGGAAGTAGAGGAACGTATTTTTGTAATTAATAATAAGGTAATCAGTTAAACATAATTTTTGGCAACATTATATCCGTCGCTTCCGTCCCCCAGGGGCGTGGACCGCTATTATTGCACGGTGTTTCGGTTCTATACAACGTAGCTATATTATTTTTTGTTCGATGGTAGACTTTAGCGACCAGAATTTGATTAATTGTATGAGGCGTTACTTTGCGGAAATCCATTATAAAGTTAAGTTTAATCTACTTTGCGGATTGTTGCAAAGTAGATTAAACGTATCTTTATGACCAGAATTTGGCTGACGAGGGTAATGAATCTTTGCAGGTCATAAAACAAAAATTGATCATTGGTATCGTGCAGATTTAATATCAAAGTCACTGTCAAATGGGTATTGTCAATCATATCGATGTCTATTCAGATCCAACTTTGAATTTCTAACCTAAAAAGAAACAACTTGTGTGTTGTTGCTTATTAGAGATTTAGATAAATATAGGATTTTACTGATTACAAAATGAGAGAAATTTTTGTATCTAATTGCGAGAAGAATTTTATACAGAAAGTCGTATCAGAAGGCTACGTTGGTATCACTATTATTTCTTAAGTGTAGTTAAAACTTTCCAACAATATTATACTTTTATTGTTTATTTTCAGCGTTTAGATGGCAGAATTTACAACGAAAGTCGTACTTTGGAAATCGCATTCGGGTCAGAATATGGAAGCTGTTTGGTGTCACTGGGGGAAACAAAGTACATCTATGTTTATTACTAATTAAAGTAAAGATGGTGTTGTTTGCATTAAACTTGCTTTACTTTGATATGAATTTATTTAAAAAGGTCTATCGTCTAGATATATGCAAACTTAACCAAGTCATCAGTTTTGAGCCAAGCAAAAATTGACCGACAGCATTTATTTGTGAACAAATTAATCAACCAATCTCATGTAAGACTATTAGGGTCAGTTAGTATAATAGTCTAGTTATTGGACCCCATCTGAAATTGGTGTTAAGGATCCACTGTCAACCAGAGTGGTAAAGTGCCAGGTGTACTGTAGGTAAATCAAATTATTTTTTATATCCCATAGACATTTGTGACAAACCTTGAGTAGGGTTGTACAGGAGACTGTTACTTTGTTAGTATTCATTAGTAATAGGACTGGGAGTAGGGATTGTTAGTGTATGTTAGTAAATATTATGAATGGACCAGTTAGTAATCTGACCAGAACACAATTGTTGAAAAATACTTATTCTATGACAGAAATGTGTATGGTGGTGTTACTGCCTGGGACAAACCATATACAAGGTCTACCACCTAGCAATAGAGAATTTATCTTTCTTTCCAGAGTACTTGCACAAGTTTCATGTGAGGTAGTTCAGCCTAAGGCCATACGCCCTAATGAAGGTACCCTGAACATCAACTTGGAGATAAGTCCAATGGCAGCTCCTCAGTTTGAAAGCAACCGCCAGACTGATCTGACTGTGTATCTGAATAGATTGCTTGAAAAGTGTTACAAGGACTCCAAATGCATAGATCTTGAATCCCTATGTATTGTTGTCGAAGAAAAGGTAAAACTGAATTTCATTTGGTTAAAGTATAGGTGTGCACAATATAAGCCATGGTTACTTAATTTATTTTCAATAAACGAATGTGGTTGTTAGTGTTAATAACACACAAATTATTCAAAAATATTCAAAGTTATGTATAAGTTACTGTATTAACCTTTTTAAGCAAAGTTTTATTACAGATGAGTAATATTTAAAATTTTGTTCCAGTCATGCAATATTCTGTCACAGAGTAATCAGAAGCACAAAGAAATTTTCATTTCATTTTTTAAAGACATTCATATTTTGTTTTGAATTAGTATAGACAGCTTTGCTTTCATTTGGGTTCCCACAATGCCAATTTTTTTGAAATGTTTTCTTTTTTAGGTATGGTCATTACGAGTGGATATAAAAATTCTAAATCATGCTGGGAACCTAATAGAATGTGCTAGTATCGCAGCCCTTGCTTCTATGGCGCATTTCAAGAGGCCAGACATAACTCGTAGTGGCGACAGTGTTATTATACATACTTTGATTGAAAAGGACCCCATACCTACTGTATTGTACCATTACCCAGTGTGTCTCACATATGCTATATTCGGAAATGAGTAAGTACCTGATATTTACGAATTCCACTAAATTTTATTTGATCTAAAATCTAAAAATAATCCTCTTGATACAGCATGTTTGGCTGATTTCCATTGTCAGTCCCAAAGGGCACAGGTGGCATTTAAGGGAACCCTATGTCCAGCAATGGACCTTCAAAGGCTGATGGATGGATGGATGGAAAATTGTTTTTACCATAATTATCATGTAGTATGCAATTTTTTGTATAAACTTGTTAAATTTTTATTTCCATCCATACAATATTTTTTCAATTATTTAACGATAATCATTATTTTGCCTATTTTCAGCATCCTAATATCAGATCCAACATTCATCGAAGAGAATGTGTGCATGAGTAGCACTGGAGAAGGTATTAAAACAGGTGGCGGCTTGTTAGTTGTTGGAATGAACCAATACAAGGAGCTATGCTTACTAGATCTCAGCGGTGCTGCTATCGACAATTCCAACATTGTTAATAAGGCTATACAAAATGCTGCAGAAAGATGTAAAAATATTGTTGATATGGTGAAGAGTGCTATTGTTAGTGATGATACTTTAAGGTAATTGTATATTCTCTACATTACATTACTTGTATATTACTTATATGAAGGTATAACAATATAGAGCCCTCTCATGACTGCTTTTCCTCTACCCAAGGGATGTCTGGCAGAGATTGCTATTCAGCGATAAAGACCCCCTTTTGTCCAATATTGTTCTGTGTACCAAGTACTGTGTGTATTGGTATTGTATTGTATTGTATAATGTAGTTTATATTGTATATAATATACTACACTCTTCTCTTCCCCTTATTCCATGTGATTGGGTTTAATGCATTGTGTATTTTTTTTATTCATCGAAATCCAGTCTAGTTTATCAGTTTTGTAATGGATATATATATTCCACATATTTCTTTTGACTCCCTTTATATAGAGATGTTCTTTTCATGTATATACACATTTAAAAATGTAAAGATATAAGGTATAAAAATGTATGTTGGAAAACTAACATTATCAGAAGAATTCTTATCACTGTATGAATGTAATGAACAACATGTTTTGATATTAGGTGTAAATAAGTTGAAACTTGTAATTGTGGTCAATATGATATCAATATTCTTGAGATGTATTTCGTAACTTAATTATCAATAGCAATACTTAAATTGTGACAGTTACATAATAAATAGATTTTAATGGAAGGTACATTTTTAGGCGAAAAAGAATAAAACGCAATTTCGGGGATATAATCACAAATGACCATATACTGTCAATGACCAAAAAGGAACTCAGTATACGCCTCAAGAGATACAACGCAGATGAGATAAAGGAACAAAATGTAGAGATTGCAGAGGTTGAAGAAGAACCAGAACCCAGCAAATATGATGGTTTGTGTTGAAATTATTAATTATGAGGCTTTAAACTGTGCATTTTTCCAGGATGAAAAGTTGGCTATTTAAATCTCCGTCCATGAACTCTATGCAAAAATTCACGTCGATCCGTCGCTCTGTTGCAGCGTGAAAGAAAGCAAACCAACAAACACACTTTGACATTTGTAATTATATTAAGGATTGTTTGTATGTTTCTTTAAAAGTATTCAGTGTAATCTGGTACATTAAGCTGGTACTGTAATTCTACACAGGTACCTTTCATTTATTTTAATATTCGCTAGTTTATTTTTGGAGCACAGACCCTTATTTTCTTTATACTTAAGTAATTATTTTAACAATATGTTGGCAACCTCTTGTGTAAATTTTAGTATATAAATTTGATTTGTGGTGGTCAGTGAAAATACCCTAAAAATCTGAAATAATATTAGTAAGTCACAAAGGAAGATACACACCAAAATAATGTGGTGTTTTAATCCCCCTTTCCGATCCCTCTTAAAAAGTATTAAATATTGGAAATAATTGAAACTAAGTCAAATATTTTCCCTGATGAAACAGAAGCTTTGTTCTTGAAATAGGCAAGTTACATAATTTCACAATTTGTTAGAAACATCATTGCTTCTCACTAATAAATTTCGTACTCTTGACATGGTAAGGCTAGATTTTAATAAAATTAAAGTAGCTGTAGTTTATTTGTTTGCAAAGCTTTCAAAAAGAATATAGTGTACTCTCTTTGGTCTTATTTTTGCATTGACTCGATAATTTAAATTTTTACTGTTGTCATGATCTATGTTTCTTCTTTATTTTAGTTGTGCCAACGATGCCGCACACAGCAGAGATAATTGCAAAGAATTCCGCATCAACATGGATTGAAGTATCATCAGAGTCTGAATGTGGAGATGAATGAATAAACACACATGCTTGTTACACACAATGTAATAAAAATTACATTTTACAATATTTTGTTGCTAAATCTTTTACAATTCCTTATTATAATAGCTTTTGTTTTTTGCGTCAATCAACAATCTTTACCTTAAATTTGATAATGCTGAAGGTCATGTTATGTGATACATTATCTGATTGCTATGCCATGTGAAACTTCAGCACATAAGGATCCAGTTTATATGATACAATAGTATGCTGTTAAACAATAATAAGTTTTCTTATTTAAAAGCAACACATGATATATGATCAACTACTTTTTTATCAAGGAGTACATTTGGACAATATTTGATAAGGCTAAAATCTAGAATACAGATTGAAAATTTAAGAAGATCATTTCTGAGTGGCCTACTGTCCTAAAACTACTATTAAAACTACATTTCATAAATAATCATAATCACATACAAGTTTACACTGAGTCAGAGTTCATTCCATTTTTCTGATCCAATTTATTCCCATTGGTTTTCACCATGTAGATGAAGAAAGTCACTATCTCCTTTTCATTTACTGGCAATGTCTTGAAGTGCTTCTGGATAGTCTGCAAATAACACATACAACTTTCATTTAACAAATGTTCCTATTGATCTACCAATTTTTAAAATTATAATTGTGAACGATGATGTGATTATAACATTTGGACGACACTATTGTTTGCTAGGATATGGTAAGCTGCTGTAAACTCTGTAGTTGTAACGTCTTATGTTTGTGTATCAACAGAACACTAAAATTTAATTTCAACAAAAAGTGGATATATGATGTCAATCACATATTTAAGAAAAATATGGTTTCTTATGGAGGACATCTATTTTGCCCGCAGCTCAGCCTTCGTAAAATTCCCACATCCAGAGCATAGGAGCCATGCATTTTTCCAGATTAAAAAGTAGCCTAAGGCACTCTCTGGTCCATAAACTATATCTATCCATAAAATGATGTTGACCCATGACTCGATTGTAGTTTGAAAGAAGGACAAACCATTACATTTAATATTTCAGTTAACTATTCATTACCTTTTTCAAATACATCTGTTTAAAGCAATGAATAAAGGCATACAAAGTAATATGTATAATCAGCATTAAAAATGTAGGTTACTGTGTCTCTGTTTAGAATAATAAACGGATCTTACATCAGCTAATTGAGCTTTGTTCAGACCCGGCCTAGTCGGGACCTTGTAGTATCTCTTGTATCGCCTCAGGGTATTCACTTGCAACTGGAACCAATCCACCTCTGGAGAATCCATGTCGGCCTCATTGCTGTCATCCTCAGAGTCCTTAGGTCTCCTCTGCTTGGTCCTAGCACACTGGATCATGGTCTTGTGGTAGTCGCAAATGTATGTGTGCCTCGCCTGTGAACCACGATTGTTCTTGATTATTGGGTAGGTATAGCTTAATTTATAATAATTTTAAGAGGAATGTTAAATGAAAATTTTTGGGAATACCGAAATTATTCTTACCTGTGGGTCAATGTTGAGCTTAAGCCTCCGTTGAGCGACAGTTTTCTGAATGCGCTTACTGTAAGAAGCGTTGCCAGCGGGTCGCCTACATCGGTCGCTGTCATCCACAAGGCAACATATTTGATCTGAATTACCTCTAGAATCTTCTTCTCCTGTACTAAAGCCGTTGTTCATTTGATACTCGCGTTGAATCATATATAACAGAGAGTTTACACTTGTACGACAGACCTCGCACTACGCGATGAAAAATAGTTCGACGTACCTATTCACAAAGCCTCACTGTTGAGGTTATGATTCGTAATAACACGGAGCATTTCTACGATAAAAAGTCAATTAATATCACAACAAAACTGTCCGGTTAGTAAGAGTTCACACAAAATTCACGGATTGACACAAAATAGTCTTTAATCACTGCACCGAAAACTCATGAACGTCCATAGCTTCTTTCCCGAAAACGTACGCTTGCAGTCGGCTCGAGCGGTATTTACGCTTTCACCGCGTATAACATAACATTGAGGGTCACTTTACTCAGCTCACTTCCAAATAAACAGCTCTAATTCCATGAGATTATACTGAAAATGTTGATTTAAACAGATCGCCATCCGTGTACCTACGATACGTCCCGTCACCGAAACGCAACGCAGCAGCAATGGCATAGCAAGCAAGACAAGTAGCACCGCACACTTGTGTATGTTTTGTATACCCACTTCTGTTTGTACTCTACTCAGAGTCAGACTATCCGTACTACTTTCGCTTCTAGTTATGGTACAGTAGAGTCCTCGTTCGTTCGCTCGCTCGTGATCAAACCAAAACAGTTCGAGACTTGACAAGATTCAACTTCAACGCTAACCTAACGCTGTGTGTGTTTGTGTACGTATTACAAGTATTACAACATGCAAAGTACTCTGTGGAACACACGCAGCAACAGCAACCAACCGCAGCAATAGATGCGAAAATGCTATGCATGCAGTGGATCGGATATACAGACTAGTGTTGGTTGTGTAGATATAGGTACGTATAAACAAAAAATAAAGCTAAAGTAAGTTGACTGATTGGCTGCAATATGGCGGGTCATTCGATTTGCACCAATCAGATTGCGTTATCGATAATATCGTCATTTGGTGTGTTCATTAACGACGAACGAACGTGAAGTTTCCTATCTGTGCTACGTACTAAGCGCTGAAATCGTGTGCTCGTTGTGATAATTAATATACTTGGTGAGTTTTCTTATTTATCCTATCAACTGTTCTATTTATTAGAAAAATTATCCAGAGTAGCTATCTTTTTAATTAGGATTTATGATGTTGTCTTTTATGTGATATTTTTAGTATTGCATTCTAATTTTTTAAGCAAATGGCTGCCGAGCACCGAAGTAAAATGAAATGACACTATTATGTACTTTTGTTATTGACACTATGATAAGGCCCGTCAAATTATTATTATTAAATTACTAATGAATAGGTACTGCAGCTCAACATCATTTTGCAGCTAAGTAACATGAACTTAATAAGATAAAGATAGACCGATTAGGTGCTTTCCTAATAATAGCAATAAGTATAAGTAGGTAGGTACTTATTTAATTTTCGCAGATGTATGTAAAATAATATTTTTATAGGTTAGAACTTTTAAAATTAATTTGTAAACTTTAGTTTGATTTGTCACATACAGAGAATTGGTGTTAAAAGTAAAGAGATGATTAAATTTTTGATGATTTTCGTTTTCAAATTTAAGTAGGGTAAAAGCACAAGTTATGGACGCTAGCTAGCTAGGAGCAGACTTTAAATTGCAATATACAGGTACAGGTGCCATTTATTTTATTAATTGATTTCTTATTTATTTGGCGGAATTCTAATGATTAACGTTTTTACTTCTTACCCTGTTTAAATCATTGATTGCACTCAGTGTTTGTAAACATTGGATAGGGTAATATTTTATAATGTGCTGTTATCAATTTACGTAACATGTTGCTATAATGACTGGATAGGTAGGTACATAGTAAGTTATAGTTAGCAGATACCTAATGTATTTTTGTTTAATGCGTAATATAAATAATACCTACGTTACGGGCATTTTTAACAAAGATACTACAATGTTTCGCATTGTTGTAGGCTTTCGATGTAAATTTCCATTGATGGTGTACTTCGCAATTTTAAAGACACCTGCAATTAAAAATCAAGATGTATACGGTGAGTCAAAAAATTTTAATGTTCATAATTTAACAAAATACTTTTTACCTTAAGAAAGCATTTAAGTATAGTCAGTTCTTTTTATTAGTGTCGGTACACCCAAACGGCATGCTGGAATTCTTTTTGATAATATAAAAGGTAATTCTACAGTGTCGCACTCTGTATCCATGCCAAAATATCGATTTTATACATAAATTTAAGTTATATAAATCTTTCTTACACATGGAGTAACATTTTGCATGACTTCCATTATGATTTGACATACGGTTTTGCGTTGCGGATCCTTAGATGCGGTATTTTTTAAAGAACGACACTAAATGAAAGAACGGACTTTAAACACTGTTTTATTCTTGCATACAAATTGTAAACTTGGAATATTTAAATAGCGATTCTATATTGTGGCTTCACGTGTGGTCGTGTTCATTCGTTTGCTTCTGCTATATACCTATTTTATCGAAGCTTTTTGTAATAGCTTTACCTTCATGAATATATAATGCTTAGCTTACATTGCCTTATTTTTATATGATAGTAAATTGGCCCGTAGTTAAAATTAATCACATATACATACATACGTAAGTAGTCATCATAACAAATTCAATTACATATCGTTGTCAATTTTGAAACGAAAGTACCTAAATGCAAAAAGCTCAGGCAAAAGGTGTCATAAACTGATATTATTTTATTTATAGATGTCACAATTATAGGTACCTACTTATTTGTGTAATGTTTGATAAATGTACCTAATCATGTATACTTAAAAAAAAAAATCAATCCAAACCACGCCTTTATATCTCCATACTTAAGGATATTCAATATTGCCTTTAGATGCGAAATCTTCAAATAGCTTGACTTTTCTTTTGAATTTAACTTAATTCTTACAGCATCCTAACGAGTATGTTTTATAAATAGTTTGCCCTACTTTGTATTCACGATACAGGGTGTCCAATCCAATCCATGTTTTTAGATTATTGCTTAATGATTGACAATATCTGAGTGATACTGGGTATGGTGTAGACTGTAGATTACTTAAGAATACAAAATGAGTGAATGTTCCGTTTTTTGACATCGGAAATAACTTGTTTAATACTATTTTACATTCTGGATGACATGTTATTTGTTTCTTACCGTCCTTGATAGGTCAGTCCTCGAGGCGCCCCTATTTTGCTCCCAACGGTGGAATATTTGGAAACCATGATGAATGCATTTGCTTATTTTTAAATGAAAGGCCAAACACCTATTTGTCATGTATTGCTCATCGGAAGATGAAATCTCACTAATAGTAGGAATGCGATACATTGTTTGTTTATTTGTTTAATACGGCTTTACTGCTAAACAATCAATCGTCATAGAATTTGGTAGAGAGGTAGTTGGAGTAATGGAGAAGGTACTAAGATACTTTTGATCCCAAATAAATTAACAGATCCCCAGAAGTCTTAATGCTTGAATTTCAATAGAAAACACTGGTTAGGTAAGGTAGAGCATTTCGAAGGATTGAAAATTCGTGTTTAATTTCTTATTATTAAGGCAAATAAACAGTGCAAGCAAGCAGACTGACAAACTTTTTAAACACGCATGTTAGGGTTTTGGTGATGTGCAAATAACCATGTGAGCTTAATAAGCATTTACTACGAAATCACAAAATAGACTTAATTTATTTGTATAGACATAATGAAAAGGTTACCGATCCAAGAGTGTGATACAAGTGAAATCAACGGGGCTATATATATACATTGAAAGTTATGATTATGTACCAGCCAAGGCATTTAAGTATTGATATTTCTGAGTGTGCCCAGGCAATTGGGGCAAGTTTGTTCTCTTCTTACCATCGACTACCTAATGTTTAGTATAACGTAGTTGGTATTATCTATTAATGAAGTAATCAATGTCTGTTAACGATTACTGAAATTATTTACTTCTAGTGATTCTTGGCCACTACGAATAATTCTTGAAATATGTCTGTATTTCTGTATCGTATTATGATATATTTCTTATAGCCTTCAGTAAAGTGTATAAATTAAGGTATCTAATGTGAAAAGAACTTCTAAGATATGCACTTCTTAATGGGATAGAATTAAATGTATCGCAACTTAATGGAACATAAAATCATGATATACACGTAATACTGAAATTAATAATAGGGTCTGTAACATATTATTCATAAACACAAAAAGAAAATAGCTTAAATGTTAATATGTAAATTGACTTAAAATAATAACAAAAGAATTTCGGTATGAACGGGGATAGGCGAGGCTGCGCTAATCGTCTTATTGACCGGTTGCCGGACGGGTCTGTTGCCACTTCGTGCATATTCGGTCTCTTTTCGTGTATATTTCCAATGTTTCTATGATGGCCGCTGCGCGTTGAGGGCGCCTGTGTGCACTTGTTTAGCGTCTCGCGGTGCGGCGTTGCCAACTGTATTGACTTAAAGTAGGAACGAAGACAAAACGTACGCTCGTGTCGTGGAAGTTAAAGCCGGTAGCTTTTGTATTTAATAACACGCGAGATTAAGTGTAAATTCTGTTTATATCAATAACCATAACTTTGTAAATGATGTGGTGTTTGTAAAAATATTAAGTCTTTGTGATGAAAACCAAGTTCGTGCTACAGTGTCTGCGTATTAAGTGAAAACATTAAAGCATTATAAAAAGCTTTCGAAGTTTATCCAAGCATTCGCATTTCGTTGTGGTTGAATAAGGGATATGATATCCAAGCCTACTGTACTAAGGGCAATGATATAGAGGAGCCAAAGTGGCATAAAGAAACTGGTTGGCCGAAAGCGGTGATTGTGATATGGGGGAACGGGGCGCGACGGGGGGCGCTTGGGGTGCGCGCGACGATGCCTCGTGGTGGCCGGGTGGCTCTGGCGAGCTACAGAATCAACAACAGATCAACGAAGAAATAGCCAGGAGTACAGCTGCTGCTACACATCAACTCTATACTTATAAAATGAGTAGTGGTTTTTCTAACAATGGAGGAGATAACTCGACTCCTAGCTTTGACTATCGATTAATGACTAATTCAAACGCAAGAGAAGAAAGCCCTCAACAACAATGGTGGTATGCATCGGGATCCGTAGAATCTCAACAGACATCGTCGCCAACGGTACGAAATCCATTGCTAACAGTATAGCAAAATTAAAATATAATGTATCTTAGCGTAACTGAATAGCTATTGACTGTATTGAGACATTCGTTAGTACCGCCCGTTTCATATAATTGGATAATTTGCTACAAACATGTTTACTTATCGTAAATATACGTTGCTGTATACGTAACAGTACATTCTATTTTCGAGTTGATTGAATTTCACATTGTTCATGCTAGTGTATGGTTTACTAAAATAGCAAAGATAAATAAAAATATGAATTATTCATGACGTCATAAATCGGGTGCTTCACCCTATAAAATAACGCAACACCGCAATTCCATTCCATTCCGTGTTTATGCTATTATAAAATAAGAATTTCAAACATCATTTATTGAAAAAAAAACAATATCGACTTATGTACGGATACACTCTGTATTCGTTGTATATCATTTATTCGTGTAACTATTTTACGAATTAATCAAGTAGTTAATTAAAAAAAAAATTACTAGGCAGGTTACTTATTTTAGGCCGTGATAAATAATTTCAACGGCGCCCAAAAAAAACATTCCATTCTTGTAACGGTCTTGGACCACGCACTACGCACCTGCTACCTACGCCTCTTTTGTTTGAGATTGGACGCAGCTTTGCAGGTGTTTGGGTCCCGTGGTAAGAAGTACAAAATTCCTAACGAATTAATTAAAAACATAGGTTCATTACAAACTAAGTAGGTTATACCTGACTATAAAATAATGTTTTGATGCAGAATAGGCAGGGAAGAATACATAGTACTTGCTCGTACAGGTAATAGCAATATTTTTCCTCCGTTGTATGGGTATTGCGACTTATTAATTATTATATTTAATTAATTTACTTTTTGTCCTACTATTGCGAAATTTTGAATTTAGGATTTCAATAGAGCAAGTGAAAACAAGTATAAACTTTTACAAAACTGAAAAACTTTCTTAGCTGCAACCAAGCAAACTCATTCAGTCCATGCGTTAAGTCAATGCACCCTTTGCAGACTTCATTAGGCCATATAGTGACTTGTTGAAGACTGAATGAGTATTGGATGGACTGACTTGTGTGGCATTAAGTGCCCTTATTAGCCGCCTACCGCACTCTTTTACAGCAGGTAGGTGTGGCGTGGCGATAGTGTGACCTTGGCACATGGCGTGTTCAGTTATTATATCTACCAAACGTTCTGCTGATCGACCAATTTAGATGTTATAAAAGAATGTCGCAAGACATCGCCACTGTTGTCAATTGATGATCGAAATACCGTGAAAAGTAGTGTTTTGGTGAAAGTCGGAACCATCATTTTACACAAAATACACAATTCACAAAATAAACATATATCAATTGACCCATGGTTTATTAACCAATTCCTAACCTATTGGGCATTCCAAACATTTTGGAAATGAACTGTAAATTAACCCCTATCGAGGAATACGTCGATTTTCTGCTCAGCCTGTATAAAACTTTGGTAAGGGCCAGTCATAGGAGCATGCACCCTATTAGTGATACAGGTGAAATGTTTCCATTTGTTTCCAAACTTCTGTACTAAAATTAATAAGCTTCAGTATTATTATATGGTTCTGCTGGAAGAACCTATAGGGTCGCTCGGGGCCACTTACCTTTCTACCGTACGTACGTAAGCAACGAGTTTTGGTCGGCGACTGTCGTCGTCAGGACCTCAGGACTAAATGCGTCTAACTAGAGTTACCATCGACGAGTATGAAAGGGAGGATGCCTGTCTCGGATGCACAAAATGCCTGTATTTTTAGAAAAATGCCTGTGTATATTAAAATACTAAATAAAATAATACGTGTGATTTTAAGTTAGTTTCATCAGGGCTTGTGTGATCGGAGCATGTATGCGAATTATGCGAGCGAGAGACCCGCGAAATAAAGAAAATGCCTGTTTCAGCCTAGCGCCTGTCTAAACCGTAAAATGCCTGTCAAATGCGGCAAATGCCTGCCAGTTAGTGACACTATCTGTGATCAGCTGACCAACTTCGAATAATTTGGTTTATGAACTTTATTTCTCAAAAGAATACTTAAATGAGAAATTACAATTTACGAATTTGTAATTATTCATCCGATGAGGGGGTACTGCATATTTTGTTCAACGCCACATAAACATTATTAAGACAATTAACTTAATGGAATGTTTTACCGAATGTCTCTCTGGTTTATCGGTATCGCATTAAATGCACCAAGTATGATGCGATTAAATCGAGAGACGCTAGCGTGATATCAGATTAAGTTCATGTTGAGTCGGCTGAATGCGCTACCATAAACGCTATCGCTAGCGTTCGCTTAATTGACAAAATCACAATAGCCATACAGAGTATAAGGAAACTATGTGCATAGGCAATGTTAACCGCCTATCGCTTACCTTTTGCCCGTTTAATTATTAACAAATCTGTGGTCTGGGTGGTCTTTAGCCGTTCTGGCAAATAAAGTTACTTATGTAAAACGAAACTACCTACCGTAGAGTTCCGTTTATTTTGCTAGCGTGTGAATTGCCTTGAAACCGCCGGGAACTGCAAACGCGCACAAAATGCCTCACATGGTCTCATAAACTCCACACCACACCATAATCTGCATAATTTGCTAAAGGTTTAGGTCAGAAAAATATATAATATTGATTAAACATAACATATATAAACTAGGTAAGCGTTGGGGGACTATTGTATGAACGGAAAGTTATTTCAACGTACTAAGTAATTTAATTTGTTGCAGCCCCAGAATCAGTCGAGCCCCGATCCTGATCAGGGTAATCAGTCGAACGGCGTTCAGCAGAACCATCAGACTTTGCAACAGCAACAGCAACAGCAGGAGCAGAACCAGATTCAGCAACAGAACCAACTGCAGCAACAGTTGCAGCAACAAGGCATCCAACAGGCCTTGCAGCAACAGAACCAGTCGCTCCAGCAGTCGCTTCAGCAACAGCAGCAGGGTCAGCAGCAGCAGACTCTGCAACAGATGCTCCAACAGCAACAACAGCAGCAGCAACAACAGCACCAACAGCAACAACAGCAACAGCAGCAGCAACAGCAACAGCATCAGCAAGAGCAACAGACGCTGCAACAGAACATACAACACTTGCAAGTGAGCCAAGCGCAGGCGCAAGCTATAGTCCAGGCTCAGGCGGCTTTGCAGCAACAGGTCGCTCAAACCTTGCAGCAACAGACACAGAGCCTGCATGATCACATCCAGGCTGTGCAGCAGCAGCAGATCCAGGCGGCTCTACAAAGACAGTCGGCTGCTTTACAGGTAAGTCAGCAGTACAATGCATGGTTTAGAATTGAACGAGAATTTACAGAATGAGAAGGTCTACTGAAATTGCAAATTTACTAGTGGCAGAAGAAGCCATGTTATAATGGAGTTATGTAGGGCGTATAAATTAACCATTTAACTACTTCAGTCATGCTAACCTTAAAGTGGAATGCCTACGACTTGTTTATTTCTGATACTGACCATAGAACTATTGTTCGTAGGAGCTCACACAGCAAGCGCAACAGCAGGCGTTACAAGCGCAGACTGTGAACAAAGTCAGGATGCCGAGGGCTCGGGCGTATAACAAGCCGCGCGGGCGCATGACTGCGTACGCGTTCTTCGTGCAGACTTGCCGCGAGGAACACAAGAAGAAACATCCCGATGAGAACGTGGTCTTCGCTGCCTTCTCCAAGAAGTGCGCCGAGAGATGGAATGTAAGTAATAACTTTATAAATGTCGAGATAACAAGCCTAGAAGTCATCTTGTCGGTGGATGTCTGTTAACGTATTCTTAGACTAGACTCGGGGAGAAGAAACATCTCCATGACAATGTGGTCTTCGCTGCCTTCTCCAAGAAGTGCGCCGAGAGATGGAATGTAAGTAATAACTTTATAAATGTCGAGATAAC